>JAOPUD010000145.1:11058222-11068509 GCA_027122715.1 Trisopterus minutus | reverse complement strand
CCCCCCCCCCCCCCCCCCCCCCCCCCCCCATAACCCTGGCCACAAATAAGCTGGTGAAGAAAATGACAAGACAGATGGATACATAGGTCTCTGTACAGAATGTGTGCGTGTGTGTGTTTTTTCCAAGACATTGGCCTGTAATAATCTTCATTATGTCTATCTCATAATAAAAATCTAAGTTTGGTGGTTTTATTCACAGTTAGATTATTATTATCAATTATTCTTACTGTATAAGCTTCATTAAGTGCAGAACATGTAAATAGACATGTAGACAGGTGTATGCATAGTTGGACATCTGTTAGGTGTGTTAAGTGTGTATGTATATGTTCATAGTATTTGAGATACAACACAACACAAAAAATGTGTTATGCAGAGATAGCTTTTGATATCCTGTTCTGCACTAGGCCTATTTAAAATCAATTTTGGACCTGAGAAAATGTTGGCGCACCTTACTAAATGACCATGTATCCAAATAAATGATTACATAAATAAACGAAATCTTTTGGCAACGATTTATTTATTATCCAACTGGCAAATGTTGGTTGATACGGTTCAATGTCACAGAACAGCAGTCTCAAGCAACAACATTTGAGACGAATGAACATAAACTAATGAATCATATTCAAAACAACGACTAAGTCGATTCACCATAGTCAATTCGTTCCCAATGTGGCTATATTATATAAACATTTGCATATGTTGACTGTATATACGTAAAACGATTTTTTCTTCTTATTATTCATTCATTCGCTGGAACAGTTAACGGGCCTTTACTGATCTCTGGTGGACAAAGATGATTGGTTCATCCAAAAACAGTAATATAAATAAATTATTTTTATTTCTCCATTGTATTTGAACGTTAGTAAGAAGGTATTGATTGCATACATAATTATTTAATTAAATAATAATTGAATACATTTGAGTGTAACATGGCGAATAATACATGGTAAAACATGTATCAATCTTGAAACAGACGGCCCAATATACGGACACGTTAATGGTTGTCTGTAATATAAATGTGTATGTATGAAGGACAGAAATATAGGCAAAGGTATTTAATAAACAATGTAATAAAGGAAAGTAAGTCGAACTGGTCAGCTTTACCTGATTGGTCGGTGTGGGAAAGACTCCGCCCAAACCGGATGTTTTACTGCACGCACTGTTATAGACGCTCACGATTCATGGTTATATTTTCAATTCGCAGGTAATGAAATCAATTATTAAATTTTAACATGCCGTCGTGAAATATTCCCGACGATGCAACCTGAAGAGAAGGACGCGTTTCCTTTTGTCGAGGATAGCTTTTCACGTTTTCCTTCGCAAAGTAATATATATGGACTATGTCAGGCTGGAGAGCAAGAGCTGCTGGCTGCAACCCTCAAAGGAAAAGTGGTGTGCTTCAGGTACCAAGAACTCCAACAAAAAATACGACCTGTTGCCAAAGAGGTACAGTTCACGTACATCCCAGGTGAGGACGCACAAATGGATCACTTTGCACACTTTATTAACTCCAAGACTGTTGAGGTCCCAGAAGACACGGGCTAGCACTTTCTGGTCACGGCATGACTTTGTGAAACGCCTATAAATCTGCCCTTTTTGTTGTCTTAGTTGATGCCGAGATTGTATCAATCGATGCCTTCAACAAATCTGCACCAAACAGAGGGCTGGTTGTAGGGATCACGTTTATAAAGGTATTCTGATTTCAAAGTGCCATAATACCATTGTGATGATGTGGAATTGTGTCAATCTCTATTCCGTTACTGTTCATTTCAATGTGCATCAGGACTCGGGTGACAAAGCCACCCCATTCCTGAATATCTACTGTGACTATGAACCTGGCTCCGAGTTCAACCTGGAGTCCATCGCACGTGAGTCTCTGTTCTATGGTTTCATATTATCCATTAATTTACTAATCTAATCCACCAAATACATTATTGATCTTATCTACCTGTGATAATTGACGTTATTCTCCATTGCCCTAATAGAGAGTTGCCTTAATCTGGAGTTGCAGTTTACTCCTTTTCAACTCTACCACACAGAGTAAGTTTATTAACACAAAATTGGTTGACCAACTTCTTCCCAAAATGATGATGCATCATTATTATCACATTATCACTAAATATTTGAGAAAATAAACTCATGGCCTTTACATTTTTCTCTCAGGTCATCGTGTCAATGTAGAAACAGAAGGGCGGGCTTAATGTGTTCATCAGTTTACTTCTATCAAATGTTCAACGTTTATAATTCAATCTTTAGGGTCCATTGTGAAGGAGGAGGATGTGAGACAGTGTTTCTGCTTAGCGGCCATGACCAGAAGATACACCTTTATAAAGAGGTCAGAAACAGAGCTTGTGTGCGTTAGCCTTTGCATGTTGATATTTTTCAAAGTAGTATTACTAGGCTGACCGGTGACCTCCTGTGTGCACCAGAATGCGTCCCTCCACCAGTTTGAGGAGCAGCCAGTGGAGAGGCTCTTTCCAGAGCTACAGAAGCTGCCTAGCAAGTTAGTCTGTCTCCCAGCACTTCCTTTTAATGTCTCACGCAATGTGGTTAGTTGTGGACTTATTAATAAAAGAATGTCTGATATGAGCAACAAATAAAATAAAAAAAGGTTCTCGTCTTAAACCGCGAACTGTAATCATGCACAGCAGGTTATAAGGTATGACCTTTTCTCACCTAACCCATAGTACAATTCAGACTTATTTACGGCAGAGTGTGTAATGGATATATTTTGGTTGAGAAAGATAATAATTGCTGATTGATATATAAAAAAAACATTTGGTTTTGTTGACATATTATAACAGTACTTTCTGCTCAAAAAACTTGCTCAGGAGAAGGCTACCTTGGCTGAGCCTGCATTATGTCCACAACACGAAGTGACTAGGCACTGGACGAAACAAGCACAACATAAACCACTCAAGTTCACTCTCTCTCTGGTTGTACCCCACCATTAGTGTCCTGTGGCTGGACATGCTGAGTGTGCCCGGAGGCCGGAGATTCTCCACCTACGGTTGTCAGAACGGCTGCGTTGGACTGGCGCTGGTGGACCAGAGCAAGCCAGGTGAGATGGGACTCTGGTAGGCTGGCAGGTGGGATGTGAGAAAAGGATAGGGGCTTTGGGCCAAGATTCATGGTGCAGTCTACACTTGGGTGTAAATAAATGATGCATCATAATTCATGTGAATATGAGAGGAAAAGGGTTTCAGATAAAGTAATATTGCAATGCTGATCTTTGGGTATTTAATGCTGAGTATTAGTTATTTTATTTAAAGTAAAAAATAACTATAGAGTATGGACCATATAACAAGGCCAATTTGGTAGATTATCAAATACCCAACAAGTTGTGTATAAAGGCCCCATTCCTTCAAAAAAAACGAATTCCCTTCACATACTGAAAATGGAGGTGTTTATTTTTCCGCTGTGTTTCCATTCATTTCTGTCAGAGGTGTTGCAGAGTTGGCGGGTGCTACAGGACAGCCCTATTTCCACAGTTCTTCTGTTCTCTCTGAACAGTGACTCCCCAAGCACTACAGCAGAGGTGGAAGGTAGGTGACTCCTCTTACACAACAATAACACCTCAGTGCTAGATCGTGTGGTGGCTCGAGGGAAGCTACTGGGTATGATACAAAAGGTCTGCAGCCTTCCTGCCGTCATTCTGGATGCTTCCTGCGTGTGGGCCCAACCCCTACCTTCTCCCTGAAGGCTAATTTACGGTTCCACGTTGATGCGACGCAAGGGGGTTTACGGACCCATCACGTCCTTGGGGACCCTCCTTGGGTCCACCGCAAGGGCTGACGTGCGCCTCCCAAATATGTAACCTTGCGTCGAGGCAACGCAGAAGCAAGGGCTGTGATTGGTCCGCTCACTAAAACCTGGCAACAGGTTCACGACTGTGCGAAGCGTCCGCGCGGTCATTGCGTTGCGTCATCTTGGAACCATTACTCAGCCTAATGCTCCTGTAACTGAATTCAATGAATGTCGCTGTGGATGAAAGTATTTGATAAATAAGTAAATAGTAATAGTATCAAAAAATGTATGTATTTAATTCTACATATCTACATCTTGACCTAAACAGTTGATAATTGCCTTTAAGCTTTGTTTTATTTGGATTACCTTAGTATGTTCATTAAACGATATATCCTAAACTGTATCTTTTAAACAGCATTTGGGAAAGATAAATGGTGTTTGTTTTACAGGCGCAGAAATGGGCAGTTACAATCTTCTGGTAACCAGCACTATAGAGACGGCTATTGTCTACAGGTAAGCATCAGTCGTGTATATGGTATTCATTGTGGATTTATACCCTTTATTTGCATAAAGGTAAAAGCACACAATTGAATAAATGAGGAAAAAAATTTGGCCAGCGAGAAACAAGATGAAACTGTTTTAAATGTTGCTTGTCTAAACAGGTGTGTTTGTGAATGAATTGCTTATTGCATAACTATTATTGTGTAACCCACTGCATTGTTCCTCCATTGTACAATTGTGCAATTGTTTTTTGTTTTAATCCTCCTCCTGTTTGACCAGGAGGGGTCCCCATGGCAACCTGAGAGCGTTCGCTGCTCAAACACAGACTTTCAAAATTGCTCAGAGACCTATGCCGTTTTGTGGTGTGTTGTTACCAGAGATATCCAGGAGCACGGTATGTCCCACCCAGTGTTCCTCCTGGAAAGCGACCAATGGGATGCCGTGCTCTGTGCCATGGTCGTTGACCTGGATTTTGACGGGCAGAAGGAAGTGCTGATCGGAACCTATGGGCAGGTCCGTGGGGGGAGGGGCCTCTCGAGAGCTATCACCTGAAAATGATTTCACCTTTCAACAATTGAACCTTTCTGTTTTAACAATAAACTATGAGTTAATCGTTATAGAAATGGATACCATACTAATTCTCCTTTTCTGTATTTTTTTTCTTCTTCCAAACAGGAATTACTTTGTTATAAATTCCAGGAGCAGCTGCAGAGCGGATCTGAAAGGCTGTTTCCAATGGTGTGGAGGCGGAGCTTCAAGAGCCCGGTGCTGTCCATCACGTACTCAGACCTGACCGGGGACGGGCTGAAGGAGCTAGCTATTCTCACACTGAAGGGACTGCACATTATGCAGGTTTGTAACGACCACTGAAAACAAACACCACTTGTCTACAGTTAAAATCTAAGGCAGCGTTTTGGCACGGTTGAGCTGAGAGGTTCTTGGTTTGAATCCCAATATCCACACGGCCTACCTGTAGGCATCCTTGAGCTAGGTATATAAAAGCTTTTAGTATCAAAGCTTTTAGTATAAAAGTGTCTGCTCGATGATTTAGGACTACCCTAATGGAATCCAATGTGTTACTCCTGAAGACATTTGAAGTCGGAAAGTCCCTCTTTTGAAACACAGTTCAGAACACTTTATCTCCCTCTTTGTTCCCCAGCATTCCCTCTCCAGCACGGCTGACTTGGTTCTCCAGAGGCTCTCCAGAAGACTGCCCACGCTGACCGCCGGCTCTGAACTGTCCTCGGGTCAAGACACCCGGGATAAGGCAGACACAGTCAGGGCACCGGAGTCGACTGGCCAACCTCCACCACCACCACCACCATGAAATAAGAGATTACGACAATCTCCTTGGCCTAGTCCGCAGTCAACATTTGCAATTTTGGTCTATTTAAAGATGAAGCTAAACAAATAAGTTAACTAACTTTTTGTTTTCATTAGTTACAACTTTTAGGCATGTTTTGGCAAAGCAAAAAATGTGCCTCGTAGGCGATATTAAAATAGCCCACATGAACACATACTGTATTTATATATTGCTTGATTGTAAATTATAAATAAAACTGCACATAATGTGGCAGGACCTTCAACTCCACGTCCTGGTGCCGAACCCATATCTGCCTCTTATCTGTATTCACTGCACGTTGCTTTTGATACGAAACGTCTTCCAAAAAATCACAGATACATTAATAATTTGCTGTAACTTCAACAGTATTTGTTTAATATACCTCAAATGTATTGCGTTTAATAAACTGGACAATATAACTTGCCGGTGCCATTGTGACTACTGTAGCAGATTTAATTTACAGATCATTCAAACCCCATGACATTTTTTGGGCTGATGAAGACGTTTTATAAGTGCGTTGATTACAGGAGATGTCCTCGTTCGCCTGCCAGTGGCACTGTGGTCCGCTCCCGTTCGTTAGCAGAGATCGCTCTCTTGCACTACAAAGGCAACAATAACAACAGCTGCACTACTTAACAGATACCGACCCGGGACTTAAGAACACGGTGCGGAAGATGGCGTGGACATAAAAAAAAATATTTATCCCACATCTTTTTTTCTGCGGTAATATATTGCGAGTTCACCATGGGGACAGTCCAGCATTGACTTGCAGCAAGACGTAGACGTGCTGAATTGGCGGAGGAGATCCTGTGTTTAAAGTAAAGTGTAGTGCGCGCTAATGAATTCGTTTCCCTCAATGGGTTTTTATATTTAGCTTCAGCGCCGAGCTCCTGGCAGCACGACCGCGGCCACCGCCGACTGTCTCGTCCGTCGTTCGCGGTTGATAACATTTGAAGGGGAAAACAAAACGGCCCCAAAACTTGCCGTTGTTATCGAGAAAACTCGCCCTTTTTTCTCTCCGTCGCTGCGCTTTTTTTTTTTTTTTTTTAACGTGCTGAGGGGCCGCCGCGGACCCGCACACTTTCCCCCCTGTTTAAACATACATCAGCGCGAACGGCTCGGAATGATGATGGCCGGTGGAGCCGTGGAACATAACGGGATATTTTCAAATGCCAACCTCCACGAACAACCGACCCACATGGAGTCTGAGCTGCCAGACTCCCGAAAACGGTCGCTGGAAACTCCGGCTGAGGAGGCTGGTTGTACCAAACGCACCAACACGGGAGGTAAGAGAGACATGAGTCACCCCCTCGACACCCTGTCGACACGTCGTCTGAGGCCCGCACATCGCACGGTATGCGTCGCAAAGGAGCCTCTTTGTGGACACTTGGGGAGACTATTTATAACTCGCTCATCGGCCACAGGCCGAGATGACACAGTGAACAGTGCGGTCCGTGGGCAAGTGTTGTAGGTTATAACACCTGTCCGTTTTTGGTTCGTGCCGCCTCTCCGCCTGGGTGTTGACTTAGTTTATGACTGCGTGGTGGAGGTCAGCTGTGGACATGAACCCCGGCCACGCTGGAGCTCCACATCTGGATATTATTTCATTGAATGGAAACGTGAGGGTGTAACGCTAGGGAGGTGAGAAAGTTTCACATAAGTCCCAGTAGAATTGTTCTGACTACGGACAACTACAACAGCCCTTTCCACTGGCTCAACCTTAAACATTTTACTTTATGTGGTTTCCAAAAAGGAAATGCCTTTCCAAATATCGAGATTTAATTGACTGTAGTCCTACTGTTGGTTTGGATGTTTTAGAACACAGAACAGCATTAATTAGTCTTACTCTTATATAATAAGCTCATGCAGGCTACTATAACTATTGTCCTTGGTTACTGCTGCCTCGGGCTGTAATATTGGACATTACACATGTGGAAAAACAACAAACATTGTATTTTAAGATTACATATGATTTGACGTTCAATTAACATAAATCTCAGGCCAATATTACACCTCTGTGAAAAGTTACATGGACTAATGGGACCTTAGATGACCCTCTAGTCGCCCTGCAAGGGCCCGACCTTCCAAGTAAATCATTTGAAATGTGTGGGATGTTGAGCCCTGCCTTTTGACTATCATGACAGCACAGGTTTATTTGTATACAGATCATTTGTGTTCAAGGCGTATTATATGCTAATTGTGGACTTAAGAATCAAGTTGGCATAAGACACCCACGAAAGTAGGAGTCTATTCCTGATGGGATATTGCTACACGTCATGATGCTTCATCATAGCCAAATAGTGCGTATTGTACTGCCAACAAACCGCCTTAAGACCATCAGAAGTCCTGCTAGTGACTGCACATTCCACACTTACAACATGGCTACCATTCATCAGTAGCAACAAGGCTTGTAATCCAAGTGTGGGAACCTGGGTAAGGCTCAACACATTAGTAGCATGTTTATCCATGGCCATGTTTCACCTTCACCGGTCATTTTGAACTGCACGGTATCCATGGGGAGCTCATGTTAAATGAGCGGTGTGTTATCTGTCATGGAGCGTAGACATGGCCATTTCTTCCACAGATGGTATGTTCAATTCGCCTGTCTGCATCCCACATGTACACCACTATCAGATTGTAGGCTCGTCAACGTTGGAGGCTTCCAACGGATGGTGTTTCTGTGTGCAGGTTAGCACGTGGACGTCATGTTTAATGGTTAGGACAAGATGTGGTTACATATGTCCTATGTCATCTCAAAGGACCATTATAACTCCTATAATAATCTTTTAGATTATGCTTGTGCTGTTGCTTGTTCCCTATTTGCGACTTGCCCTTCGCAACCAAGAATGAAAACATACTGAGAAGCCTCTTATTTTAATGGACTGGAAATTGATTTAAAATGGGTGATTCAACCTGCTACACTCCAATATGCTATAGGCCAGTCGTGATGAACAGAAGGTGCAGACATTTTGATTGGAAAAGAGGCACTATATAGAATTGTACCGGTGTGGTCCTTAAAATACCACCAAAACTCCATATTTCTTCACAATTAATTGTAGGGGGGAGGGGGTGGAAGCAATATTGACTAGCATAATTTATTATATCACTAGAGGAAACCATTTTGTTCTCTGGGGTAAATATTTTCCAGATGGCTACCAAAACAAGACATTGCTGTTCAGTGCAAAATCCTTTGTGAATCAATGTAGGATAAAATCCTTTCCATACATACATACAGGCTCAATACTGATGTAAGCTTACTGTTCCATTATAGTCCTTTTAACCAATTTGGGTAAAATACGACTGGCACAATGTTTATTAAGATTGAAGTAAATAATGCAACAAAAAGATAATGTATGAAATATGGAAAACTCATATTTTAAATGTCATGCAGCCTTGTACAAGTTTACACTCAATACCACAATCCAATCCAAATAAAGCCTATCCACGTTTATTTTATATTACTAAACTAACAATGTTGGCTGTTAGTGGTTCACTTGTAACATTGCTTTGTTCTTCCAGCTCCACTCGTGTGTATTAGCTGAACCACTGTGGCTGATTTCTGCTTTTGTTTTTAAGCATCACAAAGGAAGAGCTCAGAAACCAACCATGGCAACCATGTTTTTAGACCCTTCCCCCCCCCACCACCCCCCTCCCCACAAAAAATGCAATTGAAGAACTGCTCGCTGTTCATATACATGGAGAGGCTATTACAAATACACAGCACCAGGGTGTATGTGTTACGTTGTCCTAAATATGATCAAATTAACCTCACGTCACCAACCCTCACTCAATGTTCCGTCCGTTTGTATAACCTAGTGTCTGCCGAGAGGTAAATAGCCTAGCTAATACACACCCCTCCTTTAATCAGCAAACCCTTGACTGTGCCGGATATTGATCTCCATATTCGGACTGAATGGATCATTAACATCACCGCAGATACACAGAAGAGGGGATAGGAGGCTTGTGCTTTTTCCAATCGAGAGCCTCTTGCACATGGATTCCAAGTTCGACAGACAATTAATCCACAATAGACATGGTATGGGGTGGGGGAAATTACGCTCTTATCAGCTGCCCTGCTCTCTCTTCTAAATGAACATCCCGCATCTTTTCTTTGCTCCCGTGTTTTCTAATTTAACCTGTAATTAACTAGCAGATGTGAGTGCATGACGTTGGCAAAGCGTCTTCCTCCAGAAAGGTCGTGTCACCAAAAGGATTTAGTATGATCCCGTAATGTTGCTAATGGGAAGGTTGGCACGGACATGGGAGCTGTTGTTTGAATTCATTTATTTTATTATTTATTATTATTTTTTTTTTGGGGGGGGGGGAGAGAAGGACACAGGTGCCCTTGCAGAGTGCCGTGACGTGAGCGGACTGTGAATTTGCCAGGTGGCGTCGAGAGAGATGGAAAGAGAGAGAGAGAAAGAGAGAGAGAGAGAAAGAGCGCGAGAGAGATATATAGAGGGGGAGAAAGAGGGGAGATGGAGAGGGGCGAAGGAAAGGGAGAGAGAGAGATGAAGACAGAGGGAATCTGAAATCAAAGCAGAGATGGATAGACAATAAAGGGGAGCAGTCTTCACAGTGCCGGCTGTGTCCGTAAAGCTGGCGGATGTTTCAATCAATAAGATAAGCGTTATTGTTGAATTATCAAGGAGGCGTAGCCACCCCCCCCCCCCCCCCCCCCCCCACCCCCCCCCCCA
>JAOPUD010000145.1:11023491-11036950 GCA_027122715.1 Trisopterus minutus | reverse complement strand
ACACACACACACACACACACACACACACACACACACACACACACACACACACACACACACACACACACACACTGCAGCAGCAGCAGCCAAAACTTAACTCAGCCTTGATAAAATAGTGTGCACGTACATATGGCATGTACTGTAGCATAACACCTACGGGCTTTACCCTATAGAGTCTCGATTGCAAAATGGTTAGGGCCTGACTCAGCTAAATTCTGTCAATCCTTAATAATGTATTGCACCAAAAGTGTAGAATGAAAACATAACTTGATATTCCTATTTTACTGTCTACTTTGTTTATACATTACACAAACCTACACAATTCATTCAATATTCATTGCTTGATACTATTAGAGAAAACATATCTTTGTAAGTGTAACTCATTATAATATGTTTTATAGAAATATATATAGTTATATATGTTAAGAGATATATGTAAATGTTTATTTGGATAGAAATGAATCATCTATACATTATTTAAATAATCATTAGTGTAATTCTATGGCATTGATGTTGAAGTCTGCCTGTAAGCTCTATGAGGCTAGGGAAGATTTCTAATTCAAATCTTGCACCTATAAAGGACCCCACCTGGCGGATTTAGTCGGCACCACATCACAAACTGTAGCCCTATCTCCGGGATTCGTGATTGCAGCAGTATGTAGGAACTGTAGGACTGTAGGAATTGGTGAGTTGAGTTGGTATCCAATATCTATCGCTGTGATTTATCTTTAAATCATCGGTTTCTTAAGATAAGCAGGAGGCGTGGCCTAAGCCTATTCAGTTTATTTCTCTTAGGGTCAAAAAGATGTATGCAGAATCGTTTGGAGCTTTGTTCTGATAACTGTGTTAACAATAAACAACCTTTCACTTTACACATGGTGATCTTACTTGTCTTTGATGGTTTAAATCCATCACCTACGTGAAGGTGGATCTGTATAGCCACGTGTTTGGTTTCTGGACGCCTGGCGGTGTTTCACTCAAAGAATACGTGTTCGCCTATTGTTCTAATCGATTAAATTAATAAAAGAAATTCACTACTGGATTTAACGACTCTCTATTCGGTAGAAGAGGCTGTTTTGTGGCTGGTTTGCATCTACAATTTACATTACCGTCCAGAAGATGGCAGTAATATGCCATGTTGGTGTTTGCATTGCACCATAAGTTTGTGAACATTGCAGTACTGAATCGCAATAACTGAATATAATCGGACTTCTCTGATCCGACAGCGCATCCTACGTAGATGACAATTTGACGCACATTCTACCCGCGTAGTTTTGCCTACAGGCTTATTATTTATTCATTATTTCCAACACTTGGATAACAGATTCATCATAAAAAAAGGGAAGACGGAGTATCCTGCTCCGTGGTGTACAAAACTTACTTTAGGTTATGGGTCATATAGGTTGAACCATCGACTATGTGACGGTATATAATATATAATAGCACGGTATATAATACAGGTTGAACGCGTTGTTGGAGGGGGTCGTTCGGAGTGGGGCGGGTCCCCTCGGAGTGGGGCGGGTCACCGGAAGTGCGTGCCAGCTGTGGTATTCAGAGCCAGTTGCTGTTTCACGTTCGTCGTCGACTCTGCGAAGTACTTTAAGGTCAGTATACACACTCCACCTGAAAGACGGCTCTCATGTTTCACTACTAATGCACCACTTCAGCACACGTATCGATGAGAGGTTACGTTGCCGATCGGCGATGGTTCGATCTGGACGCCGTCGTTGATGGTGTCTCTTGCGCAACTAGCCCAGCCTGTCCGTGGAGAGCTTCCTGGCTGAAGGAGCCCTGGCCTGAGGCGTGTTTAACACTGGAGGTCCCTAGGTCCATCCATAGTTTACCTAAGTTAACAGTACTTTGGTTAAATAAACTGACCTGATTAATTAAAACCGAGGATTGAGACTAGAATAAGCATGCATGAGTCCATAAATGAGGTTCACTGTAGCTTTTACAAGCAATGCGGTTGTTTGTTCGCATGTTTACTTTCAGGGAAGGGAAGAGTTTTTTTTATGATGTGTATGTAGGCCTAGGTTTATATTGTTTTAAAACGTGGCGCTTTTCGATCTATTGACGTGGATTCATTATGCTTCTTGAAGGCGGATTGACACAATTAGTTCACATAAAAACAAGGTTCACTTCATCGTCTCTGTCAGACCCATGATTAAGGCTTGAACACAGGTCTCTGCACACAGCTATGATTAAAACATTTCCACTTATATTTTCCGGTAAACAACTGTTGGGTGTAACCAAAAGGTGTGTTTTGAAAGCGTTGATTGCAATGCGGTTTCCTTAAGCACTGTAATGGTGTTCGATTCATATCAGTCTGTAAGATTACATTTTAAGTGTTTATGTTATCAATGATGGACTAAATATAATGTTTTACTGGAGAACATTGTTTTGGCAATTGGTTGACTTCCTGCCCGACCCAACGGCCAGAGTTACTGGCTAGGGACACATAACTAGTTTGGTGGAGTGATAATTATGTTGGTTGAAACGTGATTCATCTTGCAGCTTTAAGTTGTTGCGTAATTTATGTTATTGTGCTCTCCGCATTGTTGAAGATGTCTTTAGCCAGAAGACTTATCGGGGGCTTCCTGGATATTGTGAGGTGAGCGTCTGTCTATTCAACTTTTATATTAGTAAACCACAGAGGTTGTACATTACTCATCATTTAGATGTGATAGAGATTACAACGCCACTTCTGCTGAATGTAGACAATGACACATACTCACCACTTACTGCCCTCACAGCAACATCGATCCAGCCCAGTTTGTTCCCGCTGACCCTGTAAGTTGCAAGCATTTCCTCTTGCGTTGCTAAGTATTCTACATATGAGATGAGCATAACTTTCTTTACTACGATGCTGTGACCCCCCCGCCCCCCTTATTTATGTCTGGGGATTATTAAAGCATAACTCGTATTGTTTTACAACAACTTTACATGATCAGCCCTCCCTCTGCGGTTACTGAGCGGTCACTGTTAATGGCGTGTGCGTGTCCATCAGCCCCCGCCACGCAGGCCCTTGGCGTACGCAGAGCACAATGAGTCTGAAGAGGACGCCAAGTTCCGCAGAGTCTTCAAGCAGCTCGCTGGAGAGGTGAGCGTCGCCTGAAATGTCACATGCATTTTAAAATAATTGATCAACTCAACGCAATAACTGGAGCTAAATGACAGCTAAATGGCATGCGAGGTAATGCATGGATGGGGGTGGTGGAATGCCCCTCCAACAAGCCTGTTTGGACAATGATTTGAGCCCTCTCTCCGTGTAGGACATGGAGGTGAGCCCCAAAGAACTGATGGACATCCTGAACAAGATCATCTCTAAACGTAAGGGCCCTGGGACGCTAGTGTTTGATCTTTCTTCAAAGCTGCCAAAATGTACGATCTGAGCGAGTTGATTTGTAAGCTCTTCCTCCAGAGAGGAAAGCAACCCAAAAAAGTGCCCTCTGTTCCCTCTCACCCTTCATGCGTCTGTTTCTCCGCCGTTGAGTGGCTCTTGCGTCTCGAGCCCTGAGGGGTCACGAGCAGGGAGCGGTCAAAGAGCTGGCTCACACAGAGGCAGGCGCAGCAAACTCAAAACAGATATTCTCACAGCGCATGCCTATCGCTAATGGCTAACGGATGGCCATGCCCTTTCCAACGAATTAACGCTCAAATAAAGGCTATAAAATCGTACCTACAGCATGTTCTAACATTGGTTCCATTTTAACTGTTTGCTTTTGAAGTCCGCACAAAAGCCCACATTGATGTTGTTGTTGGTTTGGGCTTTTTATTTCAGATGCCGCCCTGAAGACGGATGGCTTCAGCATTGAGTCCTGCCGAAGCATGGTGGCCGTCATGGATGTATCTTTCACCGCTGGCTTCATGATCCACGGTTTGCGTGCCAACCGTTGTGTTTGACACCAAACAAATGTCTTTTTCAACACCTGTTTATTCATAACAGCAAACGGCTCACTCGTGCACATAATATAATACGATGCTTAAGGTCAGGTCGTCAAAATTCGTAATACAGCGTGTTTGAACCGGATCGTCGTTGTGTAGAAGCTCACCTTCATGGTTATGTGTTTTGTTTTAAGTACACATGCTAGGAAAAGCAATCTTTATTTTCCTTAACTTTTTTATCCAGAGTGACAGCACCGGAAAACTTGGATTCCATGAGTTCAAATACCTCTGGAACAACATCAAGAAATGGCAGGCAAGTGTCATGGCTGTTTCCCAGTTGTGATTGTGCCCCTCATGTTGCCTTAGTGTGGGAGCGGGACCCTGCTGTACTTTTTAAACTATGTACACCATAATGCAGACTTCGGTTCCTGGTTTGGGTGGCTTATGGTGCTAGAGCCCAATCAACAAGAAATAGTTTTGACTTATGATGTGTCAATTATATATTGGATAAAAAAAGATAATGTTGTACCTTAATTTCCAGCTGGATAAGAAGTTTTGTCTGAGGGGAAATAGAGGAGCTGTCATGTTGTAGACAATTAGACATATCTTTATTTATGAATAATAATCTCTTCTTTTAGGGAGTGTACCTGAACTTTGACCAGGATGGCTCTGGGGTCATCAGTGCAAGCGAGCTCCCCGGTGCTTTCGCTGCCGCAGGTAAAAAAAAAAAAATCTCATTATGCAAGTAGTTCACACCTGAAATAGTTAAATCAGCGTAAGAGCATAATACGGGTTATTGTGCATCTCTGTGAATGACCCCATTGATATAACTCGTCTCCGCTTTGAATACATGCTGAGTGCCTTGATTCAAAAGTGACATGCCGTCCGGACGAGTCCATTTGCCAGGCAAAACAGGCCACTGGCAGCCATTGGCTTTACCCGCTGTGCCTGTTCTGCAGGGTTCCCCCTCAACGGTCAGTTGTGTGAGATGATAGTCCGCAGATACAGTGATGAAAGCGGCAACCTGGACTTTGATAACTACATTGGATGCCTGGTCAGGCTGGATGCCATGTGTCGTAAGTGGTTCGAAGCCCAACCTCGTTATTCATTTAAAACCTGGTGTATTTTTTTGATACAAAAAGGAGTCATCACCTTTTACATCACCTTGCTGATGAATATTATTCTGTAATCTTGATGTAATTTCATCTATTCTTTTAATTCAGGTGCCTTCAAAACCCTGGATAAGGACAACAATGGGACCATCAAGGTCAACATCAAAGAGGTAACTTGATCAAAAAGGTCTTCTGACATTCAAATAGTTTGAGTTAAAATGTGTTTTAGTTCATAGTGAATAAATGTGAAGAGGTTCTCTTTTTAATGTGTTTACTTGTTATCTTGTCATTTCAGTGGCTCCAGTTGACCATGTACTCTTGAATGGGGAGAATTTTGGAATGGCCTACGACGGGGAACAACTTTAGATATGCGACGTTGCCGTATATATTTTATCTTTGCAGCGATTAACTGTTTGTGAACCAATATGTGTGCAGGTTTTATTTGAATGTGGAAAACGTATAGATAAATATCTTTGAATATTTTTTATACGTATCATACTACTCGGGTTATCGGGAGAAAAAAACTATAGGTGTCAGCAATAATTTAAGAAAGCCTAGAATTCGCACCAACCATGTCCTTTCAAAACACACAACTTGTGCCATCCGAGGAAAACCGAAAAGGGTGCCTTCAGCGTGAACCTGCACCCATAATGGTATCAGAAACTGACAAAATGATCCCCCCTCAATCACATAGCATGGATATCTGGTCCGCCAGACATGATTGGGGCTTTATTTGAACGTTCATAGCATAACACAGGCTTTTTTTTTCTCCATATATTGCGAGGTGGTGTGTATTTTTCTAGGAAATAAAGAGGGTTACCCATACTAACACATTTGCACTGACACAAGGTGGACCTCCACTGATATTGGTACAAGATATTTCCACCATGCCTGTGGAAACGAGTATATTCTTCTTGGGATTATCCAAATGCTATGAACCAATACTGGTTCTTGCCATAATAAACACCTATGACTGAGTAGTGAGCAACCATTTTAGTCAATACAAATATTTAGTGTTTTCTGTTAGCAATGGTTTGGTTGGCAAAGTTGATATTGTACCATCTGTGGAGCTTTTATACTTTTTTATTTGTTATGGATTTGGTGCATGGCCACGGGATTTGCCATGTCTGTATCCTGTTAGGGTTTGCAGTGTTTTTTGGAATGCCTACACAAAGTTATAACAGCACAACATTAGAACTTAGGATATCACAACAAATGACCATGCCAATGCTGCATGCAGCGGAGTGTAGAGACATCATTTAAAAAACACGTTTGTCTTTGCCAAATTCACTGAACTGTTACCAAAATGTCTGATACTACAAATGTGTGCTATATTGGAAATAAAACGCATTATTGCATCTGTGTGCATCCTTCATTCAAGAAATGACCATCCTTGTTTTGGTAGTGTAATGTGTTATCCCAGGTCATGTATATATGTGTGTGTTCAACGTGATATGCGTGGGAGGCCTCGCTCTCTATCAGAGATTGTGTTCAGTATAGGCAGGGTCCAGCTTCTAGGGAGTATTATTTGTTTTGGTAGAGGTATGAGGTAATATGGGTCAGTTTTCTCTTTCGAATTATTACAAGCGTTGTCGGTGGATGAACTCCAGAAAGCGTAGGGGTTTAACTGCCTGCTACCTGGGGCAGGTGACGATAATTAAAATGCCCATTGTTGGGTAGCTCTAAATTGGATGGTAGTGGTTGGACGTTGGACGGAATTATGGGATGGCTTTGGCTGGTTTAGGTAAATAGAGGTTGTGCCTCAGCTTTCAGGCGGGTCGAGGCAGCCTGTCATGTCCTGATTGGACATGGGTGTTGGCTGCAATGGCATGAGTCAGGCTGAGTGAGCTGTGTTGGGGGTATACACTGTGGGCGGGGATCATTTCCCTCTGCAGGTGGGGAGGAAACCCCCTGTGTGAGACTAGGGAAGGACCATTTAATATGAGGAGGCAGATTGGGATACGTTTGGAGAAACGTGTCATAGAGGGTTGGATACTGTAAGGGATGGATCAGTTGGAGACGTTGCGTTCCTCCACTGTTTCATCACTATCCTACCCTTGGAGATGCAAGTGTCTCCTCCCTGCTGTGGCTGGTGGTGCTACTAGGGATGCTCAACGAAGGCAGCCTGAGGCCCAGGGAGGTAGGGCCTTGGTGAACGGGGCGTGTGACGAGGCACTCAGGGCTAGGAATAGGGCTTATTGGTGAGGTTAAGAAAGTTCCCAAAGGTTGTTGACTGTGGCCTAGTGACCACCAGAGGTTGTGGTTTGTTCCGATTCTGCAGCGTCACAGGCGATCGGACGGCCGCCCTGACATTTCTGCTGACTGTGCTTTTACATCATGTGGGTCATGTACGTCATGTCCTTCACACTGAGATGAAGAGAAGCATTTGGCATTTGTATTCAATACAACAGACTGTTGGGAGGAGGGTTACGCCAAGTGGGGTGGCAGCCAGAAAGAGGTTGTGGTTTTGGAGCAAGACTTATGCTGGTGGGTAAGCATCAAGATGGGTTATGTGCTGAGCGTGGGACGCTTGAAACTGTGCTCCATATGTCTGCATTGCAACAGATAAATGGTGACTTCAGGGCTAGTTTTAGAATCCTACACACCACATGACTGATGACTGAAACCGTACGTGATATTGTTTTCTTTTTATTTTAATCTCTCTATTTGGATTTTCTTTAGTTCTTAAACTTCCTAAAATGTGGGTGGCAGCAATACGCTTGAAGACCTTCTAGGCTGCCTTTATTAGAATGAGATTCAAAAAATAGAGGAGGACTGCGCAGAAGGCAACTACGCAGGTTTGTGCGCAGTTGGTAAGTGCGCAGAAGAGCAGAATATGGACATGCTTGGTTAGGGACATTCGCGCGGTCTCTAAAAAGTACAAGCATACATTTTCGTTTATTTTATAATAATCACGTTTACGGACAGAAGCACATGCTAACGTTTTTTTTTCAGGTAAACCATTGTTATTCACGATTTAATTCAGAACACGATTTAATTTGTGTTATGCTACTAGTTTTCAATCATAATAATGTTAGCCATGTTAGCTAATGTCCCCGAGCTCAGACTACAGAGTCGGTAGTTAACAATGCATTGTTTACGTTTTTAATGTAATGGCATTGTAACGCAATCAACACCCGTATTGGGTTGTAATTGGTGTTGATTCAACACTTTTAAAACCAACGCTAGAATTTCAATTTGGCTTAGCTTGTTGAAGGAGTGTCCAGCTAGCCTGGGATCTAGCTGAGCTGGAAGATACTATTCTTCCACACAAATGGCCGTCTCTATCCACTTTTACCCCTAATACTGCAAACCTGTGTGTATGACAGCATGTCTTTGCCTACTGTAAATGCACAACCTACAATTTTGGTTGAGGGCTTTAAGGTTTATCTTAGTTGGCCAGCGAGTTTGGATGGAATAGTGATTGTCCGAAATACAATCATGTACGATACAAAAAATTTCAATGCAGGTTTGACCTACATGTTGACCTACATGTACATGTTTTGCAACATTTACAATACAATCTAGAACCCATGTTGTATACTGCAAATCTAGGAGGCTTAAAGAGAAAAAGTAAAACAAGTGACCTAATAATATAAAGTAGCATGCATGAGCATATACCTGTATGAGTGTGTATGTAGAATGAATGAAACCCAGACGATGTGATTACAAATTGCAGACTGAAAACTATCTGATCATTAATGTCACAACCATTTTTCTAATGCACATTGTATGCTCACTTGCTGCTTCTTGTTTTGTTATATTATAATCACTTTCTATGAGAACATATCTGTTGGAATGCAACAGACTGGAATCAGTGATCACACTCACAACCTCTCTGCACCAGCACACACCATCTCTGTGCAAACCCACACGTCAACATAGTGCACCCCACACACCTGTGAGCACTACTGCTGGAAAATATCATAGGGGTTTCACGCACGTCTGAAGTCTTAAGAATGAAGCAGTCAGCAGCCCCACATCTCACTCCTGTTCTTGGCCTATGATTTACACTTTTCAGTAGTCTGCTTCCACAGGCCTCACGTGGAGGTACAGGCGAAAGAACCCGTCCCTGATCACCACAGCCTGAAGGATGGCTTCAAAGATCTACTACACCAAAGACGGTGGTGTACGCTTCAAGAAAAGGAAAGCGCGGTTCAGTTTCAGTGAAGTGCACATCATGTTGGATGAAGTGAAAAAACATCACCATATACTTGTTGGTAAGTAATAGCGTTTCCTAACTTTTGTAGTCTTGTTTTGATTTAGTAAGCCTTTGGCTTTCCATGAAAAGCTTCTGAAATTGTGCTAGTTATATTTTCTTCTGTGAAAATAAAATGGTGCTGCAGGGTTTTTAAATGAACTACGTTAAAAACAAAGTGTGCAGGAAGTCTAACACCTTTGAGCCAGAGAACGAACCTATAGTTGACGATGCCATATGGGTTGATTCTTTTTGACAGTTTGCATATGTTTTCGGCAGGGAGACGTAATCACAGCGTGCACAGCGACCTGAGGAAGCGCACGTGGGCCACAGTCACCGCCGCCATCAACGAGATCGGCGAGTGCCAGCGCGAGGTCATTGAGGTGGTCAAGAAGTGGTCGGACCTCAAGTGCGACACGCGCAGGAAGCTGTTCGCCATGCGCGCCTCGACCGCGGCCAACCACGGCCTCGGCGTCCGCCTCGCCCGGGACCTGACCGCCACGGAGAAGATCGTGCACCAGATCCTGCAGATGGACAGCCCGGAAAAGGGAAGCCCCGGGGAACACAGTCCGCTGGGCGAGGAGGAGGGCCTGGACGGCCTGGACGGCCTGGACGACCAGGGGGAGACTTCTCTCATGGGAGACGAGGACTGGAACCCAGGCGGGAGCGCCCCCGACTTGGACCTGCGGCCGACTGTTGCCTCGTACCTGCTGGACACGCGCGCCATCCGGAACCTTCAAGGCGATCTGTCGGTCGCCGCGTGTAAGTGCTTCTTTGGTTCTCCGTTCAGATGTTTTCTGTCACGATAAACGATCGTATCTTCATAGATATCGCTAGGAGACTGGACCACCGGATCTAGCACTTATTTACAATATTTGAATGTTTTTCATTGTTGTATCGACATTGCAGTATTTATCAATGAGTGAAACAGTGGAAGGGCGTATTAAGTGTTATACAGAAGTGTTTATATCCAGCCGATCACGATTGACTTATTGGGCACCATGTGTTATACTATAGGTTTGTCAGGGGGCCAAGTTTGCTTAGAAACAATATCAGTCATGAAAGATTTCAACTTAAGTCGCCACTATAACTGCACTGAATGTAATGCTAGTTGGCGCACTTAATGTTGGGCCACTGTTTTTCAGTTTTGTGCCATCATTGAATGATGATGTATGTTAGCCCTTTGCACTGAAAAAAATAAGAATCACTCATTGTTGTGTTTGTCGTTTAACAAGAGTATAAACAGTTAAAAATGGCATTTGAGCATGGAAAATATTTAATTAATGTATGTTGGTTCAATTAGCATACATAGGCTATAAATCTGAATGATTTTTTTGTTAGTGGCCATCCCAAAAATGCACCAGAGTACATGAAATCACATCTACCAATTTTTTTTTCTGGTGGAGGACCCCAAGACCCCCCTGTCCAACAACTTTCATCATACAGACATCTACACATAATTTGTTCTTATTTTGAATTATTTTGTAGCTTCTCTCATATCCGATTAGGTGAAGAGCGCGGTCATGTGGCTGATGGTGATGATGAAAAATCGTGTCCCTCTTAATCATGAAAGTTGACCATCTCTGATTTAATATATATTAGTGCTGGGCGATATGTTTCTTCCATTGTGATTAAACAATAATCTGTTATTTTTAATCCATCAGGGTTTCTCCTATGACCCTTCTGACGTTCTGTACCAATGAAGTACTGCTCAGGACTATGATGGCTGGAGACGGCACCCTGTCCACTGTAACACATGTGATAGTGGTGAGTTTAAGATGCATGTCTTTTCACATTGGTGTAGTTGGGGGTCAAGCAGCGAAGCTGCGAGACAACCATTGTTATTCTACGTTTTTCTATTATTATTGCGGGGCAAGCAGCAAAGCTGCGAGACAAACATTGTTATTCTACATTTTCCTATTCTTTTTATGCTGTCATGGGAGTCTATGGCAGCCCATAGAACGCCATGGTAAAAAGTTGTGAAATTTGCCACATTGATTCAGGACAGTCCCATAAGCCCTCACTCACAGCAAATTTGAGGTTGCTAGCTCATGAGCTCTAGTGCCACCAACAGGTCAAAGTTGGACATGCATTCATGTTTATAACTTTTGACCCATTCATCCAATATTCACAAACAAGATATCATTGGAGTCCTTTGACCAAGCTGAGTTCAACATTTTGCGCCATGATGTATTTTCCGCCATCTGGGTTTACGTCAAAAACCTCTCCTATCACAAATTTAGTCCAATCATCTCGATACGTGGCACAGATAATGTTCAGTGTATAAGAGAGGTGGTGCTGGAGTTAAAATTTGTTAAGTTTTTAATTGATCAGGGTGAAAACATTTCGGCCTGTTATCACATTCATCAGATCACATAATTACACACAACAAAATGTCAGTCATGTAGACTGGATAAAGATTGATTTCAATTAAGCAATCAGAGAGTACCAATCAGAGAGTACCAAAGGGTAGCTTGCGATTAGGCCTGGACATTACAATACTTATGGTCAGAGATAAGAGACATTTTGTTTTTAGACATAAAGATTCTAAAATAATTTTTTTGTGCATAAAAAAACAGTTCATACAGGAAAAAACATTAAAAGTTTCCATTCTAAGAGAGAATGCTAGGGAATCTGACAAACATAGAATACATTCACATAAAACATTACAGGAAACCTCTCAGGTCATAGTCGATGTTTAAACCATGAGGTGTACAAGTTTTAATTTTATAAATCCAGAAATGTTCTCTTCTTGCTAGGAGGGTGTCAAGATCGCCGCCTCTAGGGGGTAAAGAGACTTTTTCTATACCTATGTATTTTAATGAGGACACTGGATGGTTGAATTGAGTAAAAGGTGCTGCTACCAGAGAGTTTAAGTTACAACGCACCCATGTAGTCGTTTTCCACCATGATGGATTTTCCGCCATCTGGGTTTTTATCAAAAACCTTCAAAATACCTCTATTATACTCTATCACAAATTTTGTTCAATCATCTGGAAACTTGGCAAAGATGTTCAGACCATGCACCACACAAGGTATCAAAGGTTTTTCAAAATTCAAAAACGTTGGCCGCAACAGTCAATCAAATTCGACCGCAAAGCCGCCAAACAGGAAGCAAGCCAATTTCTCAGCAGCGCTTTGACATATCATAAGCAAACGTACCCGTGACATCATCATGGGGACACTCAAGGAGGGCACTGTAATTAATCAAGATGTGTTGTAACTCCTCTCTCTTCACATGAGTATATTTCAAACTTATTTTCAATGTCTTGTGATACTGTCAGACCTCTACATGTAGCTAATAAATGATTTCTCATGGAAACATCAAAATTTGGCCGCCATGTTGAAAGTTGTCAAAATCAATAGTACATATCCACAGGCCACAAATTATGTTGAATCTTCATGAAACTTGCCATATATGATCTTCAGACCATGCTGAACACATGTGTCAAACAGCTTTTTTAAATTCAAAACCGTTTGGCCGTGACAGCCAATGAAAAAGACGGCGAAGCCGCCAAACAGGAAGTAAGCCCGTTCCTCAGCAACTATTTAACATATCAAAGCCAAACTTAGTATATAGTCTTATGACCCAATCTTGATGATGCCCAAGTAATTTGGTGACATTTGACCTCCAGGGGGCCATTAAAACCACAGCGAGTGTCAATCTTTTATTTTTTGACATGAAACTTATTGAAAGTGCTGAAGGCCGTGTGTTTGACGTAGATCTATCTTGTTGCTGTGGCTACTCTGGTCTATTCTTCAAATTAGATTATGGAGTCCCATTCTGCTTGGCCCCCTCATTGCTGCTCTCAGCTATATTTAATATGTTTATTGAGAGTTTTGTAATATATGAACATTGAATGGTTCAAAGAACAATGACAATCTAGGACTGCAAGCAGTGACACAAGGTATTAACGGCCCTCGACTGCCCCAGGCCAGCCACGCCCTTTTCCGACAAACAGCAACACATTTGAAGGGGGCGATGACATTAGTGTCCCCAAGAGATGCTGAGTGAATCCTAGGCTGCGTTTCAATAGTTGTTCAACATGCCCTCATTCACTTCCCCTCAGCCCTTGGTATGACGTTACAGTATACGTCGCACGGAGGCCACTTGAAGTGCGGAGGGAAAGTGGGCGGGGGAGGAGCGTGGGATTTAAATGAAACGCACTTGCCCTTGGAGTCCAAAATTTTTTTTTTTATCAGAATATCAAGATATGATTACTTACACTTGTAAATTGTTTGGTCCGACATGTTTTTTTCGTTT
>JAOPUD010000145.1:10962638-10973438 GCA_027122715.1 Trisopterus minutus | reverse complement strand
CTCCCCCTCTCTCTCTCTCTCTCTCTCTCTCTCTCTCTCTCTCTCTCTCTCTCTCTCTCTCTCTCCTCCTTTTCACACAGATCTTCTCTCCCATTATTATTTCTGACCTAGCTTCCCCCCCCCATGCTGCCCTCCCCTCCCTGACTCCATCATATATATCTTTCCCCCGATATCTTCTATAAATGTCTTTCTGTTTGTCTCCTCCTCCCATCCTACACTTGTTTGTCTCCATTTTCTTTCTCTCGCTCCTTGTTCTATTTTACTGGGCCTGCATGTTGTCACATGACCAGAAGCGACATGGCACTGACAGTCATCTTGGTTTTGGTTTCTGTGACACTGTTGTCTTTCTTTTCCTGTACTCTCCTTCTGCTCTGTTTCCTGCCTGGGAATTATGTATGAGTCAGGCTTCGGGAGGCTGTGGTGACCTCACAGATGAAGTACACATTTTATTGGTCCACGAGCAAGCTGCTACTACAGCCACGGTGCTTATGCTAACTGTTACTGTGCCACAGCTGCCAAAGCAGCCTTATGCAGTCTATCCTTTACCTGGAGTTATAATCATAGTATAAAGAAGGCAAGGCCCAACCTAAATTGATGACAAACAAATGGCTATGAGAGTGCCATTTGGGAGATGCTAAAACGATTACCATCTCATCGGCTTCCTCAATGTTCCTTCAAGCCACAGCAGGCTCCTTCTCAACCAACTCCCCTTAGTCGTACTTGTACCAACAAAATCAACAACAAAATGTGGTCCATCCTATTTTGGTCAGAGCCAAGTTCCTGTTATGACAGCTATCACATCCTGGGCCCAGGCTCCTGGTATATATTGTCCCGGCCCGGCCAGCTGTTGGCGTCCAGTGGTGATGGGGGGGGGGGGGGGGGGGGGGGGGCGGGGGGGGGGTGATGGCACTGATGGTGCCACCTCGAGAACCTCCGACTGAATGTCTTTGTTCCTCTTCCCCCTCCCAGCATGTGTCCCTGGGGGCCAGCCGCTCCGATAAGGGCACCAGCCTGTCCAGCCGCTCCCTGGGGGCCCGCTGTAGGAACTCCATCGCCTCCTGCTCCGACGAGCAGCCCCACATCGGGAACTACCGCCTGCTCAAGACCATCGGCAAGGGGAACTTTGCCAAGGTCAAGCTGGCCCGCCACATCCTGACCGGCAAGGAGGTGAGGCCTTGGTTCCTGGGCATGCTGGGGGTTTTGGGTTAGAGGGCGGAGAGGGGAGGACTGGTGGAGTGAATGAAGGTACGGGTTGGTGGATGAGCCAGTTTATACAGGCTATAGAGCCTCGTTGGAAAGTATGAGATGGAGAAAGATATGTGTTTGTATATAGGGCACATGGTTGGGTTAGGATTGACTTCTGGTCTCTAGTGTCCGGATGCACAGAATATATTTTTTCAAACTACCATCCTTTTTTTAGAAAGTCTTGGGGTGTTTAATCCGAAGTGCTAGTTTGACTTTCCTAGCGCTTCTTCAATGCAAGATTTTTCTTTAAAGTTTTCTTTAAATAACACATTATTGTGATGAAATGATTAATCCTCTAACATCATATTTCCATGATATCTTTTACAGGTGGCAATAAAAATCATTGACAAAACTCAGTTGAATCCCACCAGTCTTCAAAAGGTGAGCCTGATCTGTGATAATGCATTGAAGAAAAGATGGCAACCCTTTTTTTGCCCAACAGATGAGTGAAATATAAACCCATTGTCTTATTAATCATCCTGTTATTATAGATTCAACAAGCCCTATAAACATTACACAGGATAGCCATAAACTGTTTATTATTCAATTACAGAGTAGGCTTAAATTAATTTCAGCTGACTTCACCTGACTTCAATTTGAGAAATTCAGAAACACTCATGCAATATGATTCATCATTCTGATGAACTGAGCTGAGCCTTGATTCGAAACACACAATAACCGTTACCACGCCTTACTGATCTATACGACAAACACACATCAGCCCTTTAAAGACTTAAAGGTTCAGGTTTTAAATGGAAATTAATCTCTTTTACACCTCTGTGACGGATGTGGATGGCAGAGTGACGGATGGATGGATGGATGGCTGGAAAGATGGATGGAGGCATGAATAGAGTCAGGGAGACAGAGAAAGAGAAAGAAGTTGAGATGTAATACTATTTGGCGAGTACAAAGTTCTTAATGGGAGGAGGGTATAGGGCACTTTTTTGGTAGCTAGGCCCTTGCCTTGTCTCCATGGGCCAATTGTATCCAAGAGTGCGGAGTGACTCATATCCAAGTTTATTGTCCACACATGCTTTATGAAGTCTTAATTTGCCATCCCTTAACACAGATGAAGTTCAATAAAAAATGACAATTAAAGTATCCCTGTGAGAAAGATCGTCAAAACAGAAGAGTATAACCTCTAAATATTTTCATTGGATATGCATTGGTGTGATTGCGACAAAAAAATTGCTTTTAAGACCACTTTGTTTTCTGCTGGTCAGCATGCACTGGTTGCTGCCAGCCATCATGAACAAGCTCCACATAGAAAATAATAGCGACAACGCCCAAAAAAGGATACACCCACACTCAACGTTTGGATGAATCCATCATCGTTTTCTGATTCGTTTAATGTCCAAAGAAATCGACTATCACACTTGATAGAATTTGTATACACTTTGTACATTCATTGACATGTCTAATGGGCAGACACTGTTATTGTCATACAAAGCTGACCAATTGCTTCCTTCCGTTGTAATCCATGCAATGCCATGTTCTGCTACACAGACTTCTGGAACCTCTGACATTCAACAAATGCCCTTTGTGGTCGTTACAGATTTCAGATATCATGAACAGTTGCATTGTTCATGACTTTTCTAAACGACGCCATAGACCCTTCTCAATACAACCTCAGTCATGATCTGTTCCTGCTTGTCCTCTTTTCGTTAAAAGTCCCGCACCACGGAAACGTGGTACCTCTTTAGCTAGATCAACCTGTAAGCCTGTGTCCATGAATTATGGAAAACGCGGACTCTTGTTCAAAATACGGTTGCCTTTTAGGACAACATAGTAGGCACAAGGCCTTTTCCTCATGGGGTTATAGCTGTCTGTTGAAATCTCATCATGAGCAGGTACAAACTTTTGTGCCCTTAGTCTTTCGAAAGGAGGAACAAAACACTGAAGGGACAGAAGAGCACAGTGCCTGAACTCTGCAGAGTGCAGAGCACCCCTGCTTTACCTGTACAGGAGACCGCATCCACGTATTGGTCAAATGTCAAGTACAGGACGTCAATTTCAGTTTATATTCCTGGGTCTCTCGCGCTCTGTTTTTTTAAATCTTTAAATATAAAATCTCTCTCTCTCACACACACACACACACACACACACACATACACACACACACACACACACACACACACACACACGCACACGCACACGCACATACACACACATACATTCAAAAGCAAAAAGTAATTTCCCTGTTTCATGTCTATTTTTTAAAAGATGGTTGAGTCTTTTTATGTGCAGGTAAATATTGGGACTTATTCTATTGGGGTGCAGGTGTATTGACTCTACTACCCCCACCAATTGCATTATATAATCTCTCAAACTTCAACATTGCCATACCTATATTGATTGGGCCTTTTTTTTTGCAATTTGAAGCTTTGTGATTGGAGAGGAGGAGGAGCAAGGGCTGGGATTGGTGTCCTTGTTGGGGGAAGAACATTTTACCATTGGCCAGCTGATGATAGCCGGGTTCCTCACATACCCGTGGGCCAAAGAAAAGCCTTCTTTCTGAAGACATGAAAGAGTCTATATTAGCATAATCTGTTGTTTAATGTACATGTGAATGGAGGGACGAAAGAGGGGGATGTAGCAGCGAGGGGAAGGGGGTAGGGAAATTCTACTTTCTGAACACGGTTCCACCCTAAGAGAACTGTGTTACAGATTTAAATGCAGTGAGAAATAGATATTTCTTTGTATACTAAAGAGGTGAGAAACTCCATTTGAGGGATTCTGTTAGGCGGATCTGTGGAGGACGAGGCAGAATGAATTATGGGATGGCCGGATGGGTCACTTCGGCACTGTGTATCCCCAGATTTCCTCCCCTTCTCTTTCGCACAGCTGGAGAAGCTGGGAAGAGCCTAGTCTTAATACCTAGGTCGCTATGGCAACAGTGACGTTGGCCGCTGCCAGAGGAAAAGACTGAGGAATGGCAGCCGAATGAAGGAGGGATTGAAGAGCGCGCGCGAGAGAGAGAGACATATAGAAATAGGAGGCGAGGATTGAGGAAAGAGGATAGAAAAAGCTTATCGTACCATCATGTTTCGGTTGAAGGTGGTGACATGGAAAAAAAACACAGATAGGGGCCCTTATGTTTAGGGACCTTATGGTGTTCATAAGACCTGACCACTTACATCCTACAGAAAGAGCTTACAAATGCAGTATATAATTCTCATTTTACATGTTATCCACGGTGAGGATTGCATTGCTGTGAAGATGGCTCAGATACAACTGCATTATTTTTCTATCAATCTATGTGGCTGGCTGCTGCCTTGTTATCGTTGGGTTGATATCAAACAAGGGTTGAATGAACGATGGATGATTTTATTTTCCACCAGTTTTTGTTTCTTTTGGCCGCCTCGAAAGACTTCATACATTCTACACATGTATATGTTATTTTGTCATAAGTTATGTTCAATGTTCTATCGTGCATATGTTACAGTCATCAGGACAGGAATGAGCTTCTTTATGTGTTCTGTTTGAAGTCTTCTGAGATCTTCTGAGACATAAATATTTAATGATACACCCCACGTTTCTTCAAAGAGGTCTAGAGGTTAAGGAACTAAACACAAAACCAGGGGTGGAAAACTTTGATGAGACAAGACTAAAAAAGCTCAAGTACTAAAAGTAAAACGAGGGAAAGGGACTTACCCTAAGGATAAAAAATGTCTCCAATATAGAAGAATATGATGCTTTTTGATACCGTGCCATGTGAGTCATGGGTAACTGACAACTCCTAAGCTGAGGTTTTGTGGGAACATTTGGGCATTCATTGAGATAACCATCGCTATATGTATCTGGAGACAATCCAACTTGGATTCATATTTCTTCATTCATTGGATATTATACTCAAAATGGAAAAGACCACAAAAAGAGTATTATTTATACTGTGATGTTATTTGTTTTCACTCTAATTATCCCTAAAAACTGCATTTGTGCCCTCCTCTCCAGCTCTTTCGGGAGGTGCGAATAATGAAAGGTTTGAATCACCCAAACATAGGTAAGATACGTCCTCTAGCATTTTAAGATACCCAAACGTGTGTGTGTGTGTGTGTGTGTGTGTGTGTGTGTGTGTGTGTGTGTGTGTGTGTGTCTGTATGTCCCAGCAAGGGGTCATTTCCATGTGACTGCGTGTGTTTGTTTGTGTTCATGTGAGTGTACATCCGTGCCAGTGCTCCGTAGTGAAACACTTTGTTGAGTGGGTGCAGGAGTGCATATGTGGGAGTGTGCACGCTTCCATGTGCGTGTGTGTGTCCAGACAGAAGCATTTTAGCGATGCCGGGTCTTAACCCGGTGGATGTTGAATAGCCTTTAGAGAAGCAGTTGACCGTGATTTAACTGGGAACTCCTCAGGTCCTGATATAGAGGTCACAGGCACACGCACACACACACACACACACACACAGGCGGGGGAGGGGACAGGGATTTTCTAAAGCTGAAATGTTGTATGGATCAAAAACGCCCACGGAATTAGCAACGTGTCCGCAGGTGTTATGACGGACCAGCAATGGCTGTGCGTGTGTGTGTGTGTTCATATTCCAAACGTGATTGGGATACATTTTAATATATTTGTCTGTAATCTGTTTCTGTTTGGGCCTATAGTGCAGCTGTTTGAGGTGATTGAGACAGATAAGACCCTTTACCTCATCATGGAGTACGCCAGCGGAGGTGGGTAACACTGCTGTCCAGGAATCACCAGCACAGGAAATGATGCAATAGGTTAAAACCCATAGGCGGTCAGCTGGGATCCAGGAGAACACACGTCACAAGCCCACCGTGGCACGGTTGTCGTACACTGACAATATCTCTCTTTTTTTGGGAAAGATGGTCAGACAGACAATCATGTCTGTTGTCTTGTCCATCAATGCAGAAGGCACAAGGATTTATTTAATTGAATCGAATTGTTATTTTGGGCATGAAATATACATTTTCACTTATCACTTACACTTTCAAATACAAAAAGGCTTATGCTATAGTTTCAGGATGTTGGCATAATTTTCCTTATCTTGACTCAAATAACCAGAATTATGTTATTACATGAATCTGTATCTTTAGCAGTCTTCTAAATGGTTTAAAAAATATAATTTTTATGGATTAGGATTTAGTTTTTTGGGGTGGATTAATAATAATAATAATAATAATAATAATATTAAAGTGTATGTATATTACATATACTATTTAGATATTGAATTTGAACTATAATACATGATATAGAACACATATGCAAAATGTGTAATATTCAGCATCAGTATGTGTGCTTACAGCATTCCGGTCGTTGAGAAATATGTTCTTGAGTCTATGGAATGGATCTGATGTGTTTATGTGGCGCCCTCAGGTGAGGTCTTTGATTACCTTGTGTCTCACGGGAGAATGAAGGAGATTGAAGCCAGAGCCAAATTTCGACAGGTAAGTGTGCAGCATCTCCTCAACCTTATGGACACCCGATGATACTCGATTGGAAGAAACCCAATGTATGAAGTCAATGCATCTCTTTGTTATGAGGGTAGGAATACATCATATTAGATCCGATCCTCAATGTTATCGTATTCTGTGCATAAAATTACAAAAGGTTGTCCCAGGTCCATACAGAAGGCCAGTTACCTTCCATTCATGTCTGTGTCCATCTTGTGTTCCAGATTGTTTCTGCGGTCCACTACTGCCACCAGAAATACATTGTACACCGAGATTTGAAGGTAAAAAAAAAACATGCTAAATGTATGACATTTTTCGGCAGGGTTCAAGAGGGCTATATTATGGTATGTTTGTGACTGGAGCTTTTATTTATTTATTTCCTTGACAAGAGTACAACAAACCTAAAATGTGACATGTGGTAATCTATGACTAGTGAAAGTGCACACAGCATCTTAATCACATACCAGAGCTGTGTCGAGAGGAGCTATTCTTAGCCTTCCGGTTGTTGTTTCTGGCTGAAACACTAGAAAAAGGGCCTTATTTGTGTTCGGGAAATATGTTATATTTGAACACTTTAAATGTATTTCTTTGTTTTTCTCAATGAGTCATGTCCAGCATCTCTCCTGTTGGATGACACACAAGTGAACGCCCCCCTCCCCATCTGCCTCTCATTGTCTCTCTAATTTTCGCTCCCTTTTTTTTTCTTCTCTTTTCTCTCTCGCTCTCATTCCTGTCCATAACTTCCTCTCTGCTGGCCTCTCTATTGTACCACTTTCCTCCTTACGTTTCCTATATTCTATTTCTGACCACTCTCTCTTCCTGCACCTCACCCTCCTGCCCTCCTCCTGTGTTTCTCCATTATCGCTCTTCTTTCCTACGAATCCTTTTTCCTCCAACTGGCATAAACGCATCCCTTCTTTAAACCATGCATTATCCATCTATCCCTCCATCCACCCACCCACCCATCCATCCATCCATCCATCTGTCCGTCTATCACCCATCCATCTGTCCGTCTATCACCCATCCATCATTCCCATCGCTCGCGTCCACAGGCGGAGAACCTGCTGCTGGACGCCGACGCCAACATCAAGATCGCCGACTTCGGCTTCAGCAATGAGTTCACCCTGGGCAACAAGCTGGACACCTTCTGCGGCTCCCCGCCCTACGCCGCCCCCGAGCTCTTCCAGGGCAAGAAGTACGACGGGCCGGAGGTGGACGTCTGGAGCCTGGGGGTCATCCTCTACACGCTGGTCAGCGGATCGCTTCCCTTCGACGGGCAGAACCTCAAGGCAAGCGGAGCCATGGGGGGGGGGGGGGTCTGGGTTACGCAGAGCGGAGTCACGTGGGGATGTCTGGGGTTTTTTGTACACAGATTTTTTCCAGAGACTATTCTCCTGTGTTGACTCGGGTAAGACCGGATGGTAGTTGTAAGTGCTGTGTGCATAAAACATCAGGTGTGGTGTTTTTTGTTATTGCGTAATTGCCTCAGCAGAGTATGGAGTCAGATTAGGGACTATATTTTAATAGCAGGAAGATTAAGGGCTTGAGGAGACATTGTTTGGTTTGTAAAACACACGCATGAACCCTCGTGAGTGCCGGGTCATTACTTTCCCGGTACTATTTACTTCCTACACTAGTAATTATCTCCATTGTTCTGGTTCAGTCACGTGACTTCACTATTCAACGTAACACAAAAAAACAAAACAACAACAACAAAGTTAATTCGGTTTAATTTGCCGAGGCTCGTTATTGTAGCGCGGCGGACGTCTAAAAAGCACTCTGCCTAACTGGTGTGTCTGCTCCACCATCGCCCCCCCCCACCCCCCCCCGCAGGAGCTGAGGGAGCGCGTGCTGCGAGGGAAGTACCGCGTCCCCTTCTACATGTCAACGGACTGCGAGGGGATCCTCCGGCGCTTCCTGGTGCTCAACCCCACCAAGCGCTGCACCCTAGACGTGAGCAGAACACTCCCCTCGCACTGTGTGTGGCGTTCACGGCGCTGTCTCGCTTGTGTCTTCGCACCGCTGAAAGCCGGTCGGGGTTTTAGAATGTACTTTAATACCACTTGGGCTCTTCTGCACAAAAAAAAAAAATCAGTCATTTCTTTATTGTAGTGGTTGGTTTTGTTGTTTCATGCGTAACCAATGCCGACGCTACGCAAAACAGGTTATTCACAATGTTAAGATGGCTGAAGCTTATGGAGCTATATCGCAATATTCCCCACACATCTGTTTGTTCCATTCGAGTGATTGAAATGGCGGCTTATGATCTGCCTGCATCGCTAATCTAAGCAACAGGAGCATCGGGTGAATCATACGAGATCGTAGTGCATCTTTCCTGCTGTGATTTCTAACAATAGTCCCCCTTTTTCCGGCTGTCCCCGCACAGCAAGTCATGAAGGACAAGTGGATCAACTCAGGGTTTGAGGGGGAGGACCTGAAGCCACACATAGAGCCGGTCGAGGACTACAGCGACGCGGCGCGCATAGGTGAGCCACCGAGAAACCCACCCACCCACAGCGGCTCCCACGCCTGGCTCCAGGGTGCCCGTGCGGGTACCCTGTTCAAGGCTCAGCCGCAGCATCACAAACGTTAGCCGCAGTCCGGCGGCAAAACATGTTTTTTATTTCCCCTGTCAACAAGTGGATAGAATCCGTTTGAAGAGAGAAGAAGAAATCCAATGGGTCCCCCCTGTGTTCCTTGTGTGCCTTTTCAGAGGTGATGGTCGGGATGGGCTTCACACCGGAGGAAATCAAGGACGCGCTGCTGAATCAGAAATACAACGAGGTCACCGCCACCTACCTGCTGCTAGGCCTCAAGACGGAGGTGAGACGTCCGCAAGTATGTCGCTACAGCAATGGGATTGTGTGCTGATGCTGTTGTGTTTCAATACTGGGACCACTTCAAGATCCGTTTTTTTGCTTACAGACCAGGCTTGGGTTCGGACATTTCTTATTGTTGATGTGTGTATGTGCTGAGAATCCAATTGTAACCATAATTGGAGTGTCCATCGCAACACTTGCTTGTAGAATGTGAACAGTACACACATTATAAGTGGTATTATTGCCGTATTTGTGCCCATTACAATTCACATCAAATGTTTTAGTGTTGCTTTAAATAAGAGGTTACTACAAAAAATTAAAAAGGGATGAGCTTCTAATACCAGTAAGCACTGACACAATTGCAACACACTATTTGATTTCATAACGATTGTTAAGACAGAAAACAGCGAAATGAATACTAAAACGATTCGACAAAACAGCCACGCTCAACAGGCCGCTCTCTGACAGATCTGCTGTGGACACGGTCACACCTTCTCTATCTGTCGCCCCCGGTAACAGGACGGGACAGGCGAGACCCGTTCTGCCAGCAGTCTGTCCCTGGCACGGGTACGACCCAGCCCCATCACCAACGGAACCAACAAGCACTCCTCGGCCACCGGCTCCTCCTCTTCCTCCTCCTCCTCCTCCCATAGCAAGACCCAGCGCAGCGCCTCCACCTACCACAGGCAGAGAAGACACAGCGACTTCTGTGAGTCTAATATTGGTGCTGCTCAAATGCGTTGAATAGTCTGTGTTTACGTCGGTGAAGGGTATTTCTGTATCCCCGTTTATTTGCTACAATTGCTGTATTGTTTTTATAATGGGATAGTCAGGATAGCGTAGCCCAGCCGAAAGGCACCGGGTCCGATCCCCGATGTCTGCAGCATACCTGTAGGCATCCTCAAGACGGCAGATGTCCAACGCCTCCCTGCTCATTAATGAATACTGTCCCTGAAGCCCCTGTAAGTCGCTTCCAATGAAATGGTTAGTGCTTTGCCAACGGTAAATAGTAATCCCCCATCTTGTGCTTACGACACACAATCGACCAGGGGCACACACACACACACACACAGACACACACACACAGACACACACACAGACACACACACACACACACACACACACATACACACACACACACACACACACACACACACACAAGTGTGTGAAGTGGTGGATGTGGTCTGTCCCCCAGCGACCTGATTGGTCAACTCAGATTGTTTTGATGGTCGGTTCTCCTTCTGGAGATGAGTGTGTGTGTGTGTGTGTGTGTGTGTGTGTGTGTGTGTGTGTGTGTGTGTGTGTGTGTGTGTGTGTGTGT
>JAOPUD010000145.1:10938283-10951573 GCA_027122715.1 Trisopterus minutus | reverse complement strand
AGCTTGGGGAGCTTGACGTGCACGCCACCGCGCAGGCCGGTTCCCAGGTTGGAGGGGCAGGTGAGCACGTAGCCCAGATGCTCGTTCCACATGAAGCCGTGGTTGTGGCCCTTGAAGATCGCCTCGATCTGGAAGACAAGCGGAGGAGGAACGCAATACAATGAATGTCCATTTTGAAACCCGAGACCCGGGACCCGAGCCAAGGCTCCTCAACGCGGGCGGTTTGTGAGCGCGTTGCTGGTCAGCGTACCCTCTGGAGTCCGACGCAGAAGCGTCTGAAGACCTCCCTCATGTTGCCACCCTGCTCCATGGCGATCACACGGAGATGGTCCTCCTCGTTCACCCAGACCAGGAAGGACTTAGCGTCGTTGTGCCTGGCAGAAGGGAAGAGGCAAAGAGAGCCGACATGAGCCTTGAGTTTCCTTGGTTTCAAGGAACAGGTGGCCACAGAAATGGCCCTTCTTGTGTCTCTGATCTCCTGGACACAGGGGGGGAGGGGGGGGGCTCACCAGATGCCTCTGCCGTCGGGCCAGTCACGGGCCATGCCGGCGCAAGTCAGCAGGGGGGAGACGGGCTTGTCGAACAGGAAGTGATCGTTGATCAGCTGGTCCTGCTCGGCGTCGGTCATGGACTTCAGGGGGTAGTACCTTCCCTTGAACTCACCATCCAGGCTGGTCAGAGCTGAGGGGGAGACGAGTAACACAACGACACGAATACATGAAGGACGGATGCTCTCTCTTCGGAGCAACATGCTGTTGCTCTGTTCTCGCAGCATTTGACGGGCAGTGGCTTAAGGACTACATGGCGGTATTGATCTGTTCTGTCTTATGTGTACCTGCAGTGACATGAAGATGAACAAGGAACAACAATACATGACCCTACAACACCCCCCGAACAGATTTACCATTATCCCATCAACTGCTGATGGTTTGTGTGTAGGGTATGCCCCCCCCCCCCACCCCCTTTTTTCTACTTTCGACTAACAAAATCAGCTCACCCTCAACGGACAGCTTCTCAATGGCTCTGCGTTCCCCACGGCTGTTGTGGGGGGGAAGGGTGTACCCCTTGATGCTGCGACCGGTACGCACGCGGCTGGACAGAACGTAGTTGGGGTCCAGGTCATCACCTCCCTGAACAACAACAAGCCGGCCATTAAATAACAGCAACAACAGAAATGTGTTACTCAATGGAACCTTCCACGAGCGCAGACATTGCATGAGCCATGTCATGCCTGTTTCCGGCGTGGTCTACGGGTGCTTTGTCGACATGCGCCTGGTGTTCCGTACCTTCAGGTTCTCGAAGTTCAGGTCGGTGGCGTGCTTGTCTGTGGGCTTGTATCCACCATGACGGTCGGAGATGATGGGGTCCAGCAGATCCTTGAAGACCTCGTAGGACTCCTCATCACCGGCAACGCAGCCAACGGTCATGATGAAGGGGTGACCTGAATGAGAGAGAGGAGGAAGAGAGGGAGAATCGTTCATGAGACATGAGACGGTGCCGAAGGGTGAAAACATGGGCCCGCTGCCAAGACCATGTTTCTCGGTGAGTCTTTGTTGTTTCGTGGATGTGGCTTTTGATGCGTCTTTGCATGGCTCACCTGGATTATCAACACCAGTCTGAATGACATCATCCAGGGTATAACCGCTGGGAGTCTGCTTGTCTCTCAGCTTGCCATAGATCTCCTTGGTCAGAACCTTGGCCATATGGTTGTTGTGCTTGGACAGGTCGGGGAACTCATCCTCAACTTTGAAGTTGAGCTTGAAGTTGTTGTGGGTGTTTCCGAAAGGCATGATTGCGTTTCTCACACTGCGAAGAGAAAGGACTGCGTGTAAAGCAAAAGTGGCAAAATGGAGATTGTGGCTTTGAAAGCACTAGTCCTAGACACACTGCTTTTGTGTGTGAGTGTGAATATAGCGGTGCAATTGATGCCTTTGGAATGTCCCCTATAGTGAGGGAACACCGGGAATGCATGATAGCCATTGGGACAGGTGCACAGCACAGGAATGCCGGGAACTAGTGTCACTCAATTCCTATCCGATCAAATGTCATGTATAAATAGATTTAGTGGGTGGAGCCTCTGTTAAGTAATGACTTGTAACATACCCCTTCCCTCACTAATCAACCATTACGATTATGTAACGATGTGAAACATTTTTGACTTATGTCATGAATTTTGCATCAGGTTACTAAAGCGTCCTCAAAAGCCTTAAACAAATCAAAATTTAAACTTTCGACAACAACTTAAAATCCTACATATCATACTCATACTAGTCTACACGTATATACAATTTCTGACAGTTCTGCCGCTTTAAACATTTAGAAACATGCATTACTAAACACAGAGACCTCACCAAGATACGTAACATTAAATACATAAATCACTGCATTAACTGTGCATAAAATGCAACGTCATTGACAATATTACACTCGATTGTTTGAGCCTGAAAATGCCCTAAAAAAGAGCCACTACAGAGTGTGAACTTTTGATTGTAAGGGGCCTGGGGAAATTATACGACGAATTATACTAGATATTCAAGACGTCAAGACCCTTTTACACCTGCTCCAAGCCCATGTGTCCCACTAGGCGCCACCTGTCCAAACATATCCAAGTCTAAAGAACAAGACCTTACCAAGAACATGGAACGCTCCTGCAATGTACATGTTTACTGCATCACCCCCCGCAGCTCCAGTCCATGCAGACCTCATGCACATACACTTTGTACACAGAATCAAGGACATTTACTGCAGCGTCCAAAACCTCCTCAACAGATTTTCTTTCTATTCCAGAACACTAAGCTTAAACCTGAAATACTAAACCTAAAAAGCATCCTTCCTCAGACAGAATGATGACAGAACAACAAGTCAAAACACAAAAACTCCAATGACGCCCTTTAACTAAGGAAGCATTTAAAAAATAAATACTTCGATTCTTAGTCACTGCTACAGTTTGGAGGCATCTTCAAGTCAATTCAGTTGTCCATGTATTTGCATTGCCTTCCTTAAATCCTCCCAATTTTTGTGACATTGCCATTTTTCGTTGATTTTGTATGTATTTACCTACCACTAGTCAACAAAAGAAGTTACTGTCCGATCCTGTTCGCCAAAGCCAAAATAGGGGTCACCCAACTAGACTGCTGTTCTCTGGCGCTTATATACTCAGAGGAACCAGAGGAACAGCCATTGGCTTTGCTATTTTGGTATCTGCTGGGCCCCCATTGGTCAGGGCCGGTAGCTGGTCAACGAACAGCTCCTGCATTTACGTCTTGGATATTCAAGACAGGCGCTGAACTTGGCGCCCATACATAGAACCAGTTGGTCAGAGGAGTCAGGGAGGGGAGGAGGGGGGACATTGGGGGAGAGGTGTGTGTAGCGGCAGGGGTCATGAGACAGTGAGATAACTCACTAAAAGCTGAGCAGCACTATTCCCAATCGTGTTACAGTGGGTAGAGGAACCTTGTGGGTGTGTGGAGGGAAGACTCAGAAGAAAAGGTGTTTATCTGCGCCAAATTAGCAGCCACCTATTTTAAGAAAGACATTTATCAACCTTAAATTAAATGTCAAAGTATACAGCTGTTAAGGGGGTCAATGAAAGGCTAATCCAAATTTGTCAACGTCCAACTATACAAACCTCAAACATCTAATGGCTAGCTATCATTTCCTGGCAGACTGTAGCTGAATACAGATAGATCTCCTATAGGCAGGGAAGCTAGAGCTACTACGCTACAACGGTTTGCTCTAGTTTTTCGGGCCAATGGTTGGGCACCAAAGATTGGAAGTAATCCTACAGCTCTGGGGAATGTTAAAGATGATAGACGCCATTGCTGCATATAAGCTTCATTAGAGGCCTGCAAATTGGATTCTCTCAAATGTCTTGCGCCATTTTACCCATGCATATCCTAAACAGCTGACAGCTGTTTTGACAGCTGTTTGGTAGTTGATTTCACCAACTGCCAAGATTGTCGAAAGATTGAAAGGCCAAGTTTTAACCATTGCACCTCGCAGCTTCCGCTTTGTGGTCTACATTTACATTTAAAGTTAGGGCATTTAGCAGACGCTTTTATCCAAAGCAACTTACAAAAAGTACATTTGTCAGAAGAACAAGGAACAATATATCGCTGTCAGTACAGTAAGGATGTTTATAGAACCAAGTGCAAAGCACTTACAAGCGCTAGGTTAACCCGTTCTCGTATACAACAACGCTAGCTAGGATAGATGCTAACCCGTTGTTCCGTGAATCCCTTCCAGTCGGACAGCTCGTCGGCACTAGTTCGGGGACTTTGGAGTGTTCGATGGTCTGTTTGGAATGCTTTGTTCGTCCTTACGTTTGTTGCTCGCGAGCTGTTTCATGTTCGTTCTGTGCAGGTTAATTTGGAGTCTGGACAACTTCCACGTTTTTGATGTGCACAGTAAAGAAAACGTTTTTTAGGCCTGTAAGATAAGCGTACGGTTGGAATTCTGCTATGACAAAAAATTGACAATATTCACAGTGTTGTTTACATACAAGTGTTGTAGACTGCGATGAAGAGGATAATGATGAGGAGCTGTGTTGAAATAAGTGACGCAAAATAACAATGCTTATGATTGACTGAGATGCCTCCAGCTCTATTTGACATTTGTGCAAAGTCTGTGGCCCAAGGCACCCTGCCCTGCTTCATCGCTGAGCAGTGCCTTCGGTCTTTCTACCATGCATTGCTTATTTGAGACTAATTTGTGCTTTAAGGCCGTTGTTTGGGTGTACCTGAAACTCTCCAATGGCTGTGGCAGACCACAAACATTCATTCACCTACTTCCCCGACACCCTATCACCCGTGTAATGAAACATGTTTTAAATACTTTTCTTCGAGGGCCATAAGGGTTTGTTAGTAGAGGCACAGATCCAAGATGAAGAAGATTGGTTGGGGTTGGGGGGGGGGGCTGTAGGGGGGTGATCCCAACCTCCCTTGCCAACTGGCAACAGGCGCTCCGGCCTTTTACCCCCCTTGACCGACACCGGCTTCACACAGTCACGCCCTTTCCCCAGTTTCCCGTGTCTGTGTCCCACCATAAGTAACGATTATGTCCTGCAATCCCAGATCCAACAGCCCTCAACCCGTACCTACCACCACCACCACCACCACCACAATCACAACCTTCACCTTCCAGAACCACACACTGTCATAAGTACACCCTTACATAAGTAGACCCTTACACACATGAGTACACACTGCTCCAACCAGTCCCCGGGTTTGTGTTACACCTCCCATCATATGTGCCCTGACCCACCACAACACACCCCACTCCCACAAACCCCTCCTACCCCATAAGTGTCATGTGACACAGCTGTCTGCCGCCTGTCCCCTTTCTCGTGGGGGGCTACCAAATTAGTCTCTGTCCAGGCTTGCCCTACTCCGTACCCACCCCCAACAACTGACACCCAAATGCATGCATGCACTCATGTCTGCACAAACACACGTACATACACACGCACACATGCACGCGCGCACCACACACACACACGCACGCACACACACAAGCATGCGAACATGCACACACACACACACAAACACATTTCAACATGTCCCATTCACATTTGCTCAAATCCTGGTACAGTACATGCAGTACTTTCACACACTTTAACATATCATGGCACCACTTTCAGTGACACTCTCTAAAGGAGATAAATCCACAGGATCCACTGCAATGGCAGCTTTAATGCATCATTTCATGCATTCTCTCCAACACCGACACGTATCAAGATTGTGAGGGGCCAGGGCGAAAGTGTGCAAGGGGTGTAGCGGCCTGGGCAGATAGCAGCGGCACCGGAGGGTGGGGGTTGACACCCCTGAAGGCGTAGGGGAGAACACATTTCTCATCACGCCCAGCGTCGTCCAAGGACAGTTATGCAACGCGCCTGTGAAATCACCGCGTTAAGATTGCGTCTGCTCCAGATCTACTCTTTGAAATTCCCTTCAAGCTTCATGAGATATTGAAAACCCGACAGGCCAATCCCATTCTGTACACCTCCATGTTAAACCATGCCCTACCGAACTCTAATGACTTCTGAAAAATGATCCATTCCCTTTAATGTGGAAGAACCATTTATCCCTGTTTTGAACGGGATCCCCTCAAGCTACTAAACACATACTTTAGAGTTGACAATTTCATGATCTTGTTCCTACGAAGCGATCCATGGGTGCCTTGGGAAAAGGAAACTGAATTCACAGCTATGGAGAACACCTCTCTGGGTGCGTATATGACTTGACCTGTGGAGAGAGGAAACCGATTGCAATGAGGCGTGTCGGAATTGCTGCAGCTGCTCCCATTGCGGCCTTTAGTGTGTTTTCATGTGTTCAAGTGTTTTGGCAGCCATCTAGTGTACTTCAATAGTACAATATGTGTGCCATTTTCTGCATTTCAAATTCACATACAAACAGGTTTGGTTATTTGCCTGGCAACAGAAAATTGTGCTTTTGCAGCCGCCTCTATAAATAAAACATTCATGGCTGACCTTATTTATAACTCGTCGCCTGCATTAAAATGTCCACCTGTCTATGTCTCTATAGAAGAGAGATGCAGATACTGTTCACAATGTGCACATTGTATTGAGGACGGAAAGACTAATTGGGTGCCAACGCTAATTCACACTAAGCAATGGAACATTATTTGTGGAGCCTATATATTTATTTCAAAGACATTGACTTCAAACCCCATTTAATTGATTTAGTTATTGTTTGTTAAAACTGCATTTCCACATTTTGGTTGTGTAATGTCCCCGGAACACATATCTTAAATGGGTGGTGGCCTGCAGGGCCTGAGCAGTGTGTGAATCCATCTCTCAGGAGATGGCTGTGCATGTGTGTCTGAGGCCTCACCATTGAAAGCGGAGCCGGCCCCGCGGTGAGTACAGCGTGTGGTCAGGCAACAGGCTATATTTACCCCCGGCTTTGGTTGTCCATCTGCAGCAGGTCAAGCACCAGCCCACCCCTCAAGCAGATCCAATTTCACCAAGTCAGGTTTTTAACGTTTTCCTCGCTCTGACTTTACCTGCTCAGACAAAAACCATATCTGGAAAATATAAATCTGGGAATCAGTAAAATAATGATTTATTTTAAGGAAATTCCAAGATTCGTATTTGCAGACATTGCCGCATAGATGCACGTAGCAATTGCAATGGCCAGAGCAGGCTGGGCCAGGCCAATGTATTTTTTATTTAAATAATCATTGAAATGATAACATGCAAATTCATCTAAATGTGTGTAGAAAAAGATATAGTAAATATAATATAGTAGATATGGGTAAAAAAATTATAATTTATGCCATAAGTGAAAAAGACAATATGCTAAAGACTCATATATAGCGGATGTCAACCTAACCTAAGCCAGAATTTGTGTACACTATGTGCTCTCCATTAGAAAAATGTTCATTATGGTAGATTGAAAGGTCATGTATTTCTGTAGCCGTGAACATGGTACATGGTTGGCTGCAAGTGTTGGGAATTTAACATGTGATGCAACCGTGGCCTCGATGCATACAGGGAGCATATGCATGTGCCAGCTGGGTCGGGGTCAATACAGCTGTTACTGCAGCCATAATGCCTCTAACAGAAAATAACTTCATTAATCCTAGAAATGTGTGTCTCAACAGAGGCGTTAGAATTACAAATATAGTTAATATTTTTTTTTTATAAGAATAATCCTACAAGAAGTATACAGAAAGTATGTCCTTATACACAAAAGTGGTAGAAATGGAGATGATTGAATCATAATATTATGATATGCATGTGTTGAGGTATATGTTGGTTAGTTGTACAGGCCTACGTTTAACCTATTTAAGTTGCTGGGTCCAAATTTCCCCTTAACCCCTGCTAAAAAGTCCCCTCATGTGCTCTGTGTTAAACAGAGCAGAACAACTGGGGCACGCAGTAGCACCATTAGTGTGTACTTTAACCATCATGCAGGTTTATTTATTCAGGGGGTCCTGCCCCATCCAGCGGGAGCAGCGCTAATGTCCTCCACAGCGCTTTCCCAGGTCAGGGTGTTTGTTCAAGCGCTCCAAGCGGATCAGCTGATGGAGAGAACCGTGGGCCTGGGGTCAGTGTGGTCACATGCTAGACAACAGGCCTGACCCCCGGTACATACATATAGGAGGACGACAGGTGTCCCTCTGGGGGACACACTGCTGCCGCGACACATGAAGCACAGGGGGGGAGGTGATTATTGGCTCACAGCCCAACTCCAACTGGTGAACGTTTACGTGAGGCTTCTCACGTTTGACTGATTCGCGGCTGACCATCACCCTCACACTGTTTATATTGTTGTTGTCAAAATCCTTGTCGGTCATATCTTGACATTCTTGATATGTATGCATGTTGATTTGTTTATTTGCACAATTAGACGCATTTTAACGCAAATCTTAAGTTTATAAGACGTGCATGCTGTATCAAAACAGACATTGTTATAGTAATTGTCTGTATGCCATTTCAGTAGCACATTTGTATTATGACATCACCCTGGTCATTCCCTACCAATGCATTTGTGCACATGCACTCTGCTTTAAGCTAAGTTGTTTTCAAAGTTTGTATTATTAGTAGTCATAGAAGAATTAGAAAGAATGATCTCCCTGCATTTCCTTAATGCCACCCCCCCCCCTCTTCCCACACACACATACACACACACACACACACACACACACACACACACACACACACACACACACACAAACACGTCAGTGGAACAATTTCAGTGGTTATTTTTACCTTAACAGGAGGGGGGAGGGGGGAACCATTGGAAACCAGCCAGAGTGTTTACCTTCAGAACGCATGCACACTAAACATGCACTCCATGTATTTTGTTTTTATATGTACAGCTTTTAAAAAAGGGATACAGCAGTTAATACTGTACACAAATGTACCTTACAAAGTATTTATGTTAGAATAAACAATAGCCATGTCCATCTCTGAAAGAGATTCAACTGACAGTTAAACAATACATTTAGGTACTAGGGGTTTGCACAGGGAGTATGTGTCATGCTTCTAGGCTAAACGCTCACATGACTAATGATGTGGATGTTGCATTTTCAGATGTATTCTGTCTGCTAGCTAGCCTGGCACATCCGACTGTATAAACAGTACACTCACCAAAACGTCAAACCGATACCTCCTGAGACTAGTTCTGTTGCAGTTGCATGTATTTATACTTTGTGTGTTTGTAAAGGGTTGTTTTTTTGCATTGTCTTTTAATAAGTATCTTCCAGAATCCAGGATGCAGGGCTCTGTGCAGGTAGTCACGAATGTATCCTGATAGGAGCACGGCTTGTGTAAACAGACTCTGCTGCCCTCTGTTTCCCTGGCTTCCTCCCAGAACTCCAGGCCTTATATGGTCAGGGGTGTTCTCCACCAACCCAGCAGCTGACCCATAAACTACCCTCCTAAACTCTGTGGCAGACGTGCCCCCGACCCTCTCCTCCCTCTAGCACTCCATTTCTCTCACTGATTTATATATATATTTATATACATTTATATGAACTGAATATATATGGTATATCAACAGCTAGACAATAATGCTTCACCAGCATCACCAAAAAATAACATTAACAAATCCGATCTAATCTTAACTTAAAGTTAAGTCCGAACCCAAGTTGCACCGAGTGCATTTTACGCAAATTATCACAAAACATGTTAAATTACGCAGTTATTTGAAAATGACATAAATACACAAAAATCAAGTTGACTTCACTGTTGACACACACGAAAAAAGTGTGTGTGGCAATGGCCTCCACATGGTGGGGCCATTTTTTACTAAGCTCTTACGACCACCACTGCCTACATTGACTCCCCTTTGTGACCGTCAGTGTAAAGGTGATGAAATTAGAGCCAAACATGGCTTGTGAACTGCCATGAAAGGTGTCACTAAACGATCCAATCAAGGCAAAGGTTTATTTGATTTCATGTCAGTGCTGGTGGCGGTCCAGATGGAGGTGCTGGTAAAGGTGCATAACGGCGAAGCCGGTCACGAATGTGACCAAACCGAAGAGGACACAAGAGTCTGAGCCCAATTGAACTTTCACCTCCTGTACAAACACAATACATACATGTGTACAACATGTACCACAAACTCACAGAATAAATCCTATGGAAATGATGTGGAGAAGGGCCAATGGGATGAATGCACTATTTTAGTAGTTCAACCAATCAATTATATTCAAATAATTTATCTTTTTCCTCAATGGAATGACTTGGTTGCTAAGCCAAACTATTATTGCTGTTGTGGAACAAATGGTCATCATATCAGGCACTCACTCACTGTTCTCTGAAGGATATCGGTGACCTCATCACCGACCTCTCTGATTTGGTCAGCGCCCTGACCAGCAGACATAATGGGTTCCACATTGTACTCCACTGAGATCTTCTCTGGCTCTGGCTGAATGACCACAGATGGGGAACCAGAGGAGCAATCTAAACGTTTCACACAAGAAAAGATCAAACTGCAGTTCAGTTGTTCGTATGAATGCTGCTTCTTGAGGCAGTGGGCCTTATAGACCTATAGCAGCCATCTTGGCTCTAAACGCCAGCTTGGTGGTCGAACTTAATGTGGGATCCTGCGGTCAGTCCAAATAGAGCGTAGTACAAATAGTCATATACTCGGTAATACTGCAACAAATATATGCCGTGCCAAGATCTATATCAAGGGCTATGATTTGGTTTATTTCCACACTATTTACAACAGAAATCTTTAATGTTGTAGCCGGTTAGAGCCAAACAGGTTCCACAGACTTCAACAGAGTTGTTACAAAGCAGAACTACACTGAGAATGGAGCTGAAAATAACGTTCTGCGCTTTGTTTTCCAGTCTCTGACTTAAGGGCAGGGGACAGTGTCATAGGACAAGGCACGTTTATTCAAATAGCACCATTCAAAACACAAGGCCTTTCAAAGTGCCTAATCTGTCACCTGTCAACGTGGGCGAGCCTGCGGCGGAGTCGTACCGCGGGACAGATGAGGGTGGGGGGAAGGATGTCAGGAGGGTCTGCGTGGCAACACTGTAGGTCTGGTGGGTCCTGCAGCGGCTAGAGAAGCATCTCTCTTCTCCTGGACAATGCTACACAAGCATAATATCATATCAATATCGCTCCAATTTTCATAATATTGCAGACTTTTGAGACTTTTATCCAAAGTCACCGCCAGTGACCACTAGAGCCATTGTGCTGACAACAATGACACTTTATTAACACGTTGTTATAATAACTCCTATCATATAGTGAAGGTCTGGTGGACATGTTCCACGTTAATGACTCGACACAAACTCAGTTTCTCATTCACTCATTCATTTTAATTTTTTCATTATTAGGCCTACACTCGAGTGGACTGGACACGTCTGATAGTTAACCAACATTACAACGCTAACACTAATATTGTTTTATCTTATTTTACAAGTGTTCACAATTAATTCATGACCTTTGCTCACCCTTTGACCATAATATTGTGTGTGCTTTCTTTTAAGATCAGCCCCTGTCGGGAAATTCTGCCTTCCGTGGACACTCATAACTGTCAGAGGTGAGCAAGAGGCCGTTGAGCCACACTCTGCAGGATGCAATGACTTAAAGATCGTTTTATGTCATCATCAGTGTCGTTTGTGGCGCAATAATGTGCAACAGCATGTTACACAAATCGCTCCGGGCGTCCAAGCCTGTAGAGTTTCAAATACGAACCTATAGTTTCGTATCTTTTTTCGCCGTTAGTAAAAAAACAACAACTGCTGGCTCGGTCTTGCATGCAAGCCTTTCAAGCTAACTTTATATTATTATTATTATTATTATTAGGCCCATCCCATTCATATCTCACTGGTTCATGTGTCCGTCCACTAGGTGGAGCCAGAGGTCCATACTGAAACTATACCCGAAACCCGAGTAGCCGTGTTTACATTGCCAACGTTTATAGCCATTTATCACAGTGTCAAAGTCAGGCTTTATGCCTTTCTGTGTATTTACAAATAGGGAAGTTCTATAGGCGGATTCGATTCAGGGTTTAGTTAAAGTTTAACCATACGCCATAATGCGTCACCGAGAAAACGTGTAATTTTATTGCAACATCAGGGTGGGGCCCGGGCAGCTTAAGCGTAACGTTAGCGCTGCTGCTGTAATACATGTCCACACCGACTTCCTGGCCCCTCATTGTGGACTTAACCCTACAACCTGACACACCATGTCTGCCACCGACTGGAAGAAGAAATGCCAAAGTGAGTGGGATCTCCAAGGCATGTCGATGCCCGACAGCGTAGATTGGAAGCAGGTCTGCGAGTCCCAGCCGCTCGGACGGAATTTGCTGAAGAACACGGCGCCTTACGGTACTACGTCACGGTCGGCTCACACGTTCTTTCTTTTTTTTTTGAACAGGCTTCCCTGTTCTATTCATCAGTGTGCATTTAATGTCAGCTCAAACCCATTTTCGTGCTGGACCAACGCTTTGGAAGTTATTCTCAGTCTAATATTGTAGTTTGTATTATACTGTCTTTCTCGCTAATTGTTTCGTCGTAAATTACAACATTCATTCAAGTAGAGTAACTTCATGTGACATTATTTTAAAATATATTTAATTTATTTTAATATAAATGTATTTATTTCAAAACACTTAATCTCGTTCATAATGTATAGCATAATATAAATTAATTCAATGAATAGCATTGCACAAAAAGAAAACAACTACTCTTTTAATAATGTGTGACAGCTACATAATCACGTGCCCTCTCACTTAAGCATACCGATGATCATTGTGATAGTCACAGTGGGATTACTGCAGAGTCCACACATGGGCCACCAAACTCACTTTGCAGGTATATCATGTCTTTGTGTCTCTGACTTCCTCCACAGGTTTGACTCACAACAACCCTCCTCCTGAAGCAGAGCTCAGTGAGGTCCCCCCAGATGGACCTCCCCGTTTCAAAGCCGAAGGTGAGAGAGACGGAGCATTTTCCATCAAGTCTAATTTATTTTGCAATACATGCTCTATATACAATTCTCAGGAGTGATCTTACACAAAAAGTCAAACAAAAGTATATGGATATATACTGTATGTATATGTATATAATGAAATAATTCTCTGTTAAAACCTCAGCATTGTGGTGCAAGAGCACAAAGAGAGAGCGAAGAGGAGAGTGCAGTATCAGAATTGAAAGAATTAAGTCGTTTGAAGCAATGTATCAAATCTCTTGCATGTATTATTTGCTTCTTCTTGTCCTTCTCTACATCTAGGTAACTACACTGACTGGACTACCAGTGTAGAAGTTCTCCCCTACGATGCAAGTGGAATACCCCCGGG
>JAOPUD010000145.1:10872372-10919322 GCA_027122715.1 Trisopterus minutus | reverse complement strand
CAGACATTGCATGTGCATTGGAAATACTTTAGGGAGCGAGGAGGGGGGGGCGGGGGGGGGGTTGGAAACGCAATACTTTCATCGTAAGGTTGACTCAAAGATCGAGTGACATTATTTAAGGCTACAATTTCAATGCTGAAGTTGTTGTTCTTCAATGCTTTCACTAAAACTTAGTGGGAGCAAATGAATGATGGCGTCCTGCAGAAGGCGATGCGATGTATCTATTGATATATCCATTGATGGAAGGGTTCCCTTCGTCCTTGAGTCACATGGACTGTGTTCCGTTCGACCGTGTTCACTTAAAATACAACGTCGAAACCCCAACTTCAGACCTATACGTTAAACAAAACAGACGATTAAATGGTACTAAAGATAATGAAGTACCGTCGTATCGTCGTATATTTACCGATTCGCAATACGTACCGTGTCAGCACCACGGAATCGTCATCAAGTCGTATCGTGAGCCTAGCCTACCGTCTGCCACCGCTGAACGACGTGTTTGCGTCCATTGACCCAACAGTGTTTTCTACATTAAGTACGCCAGCATGACATACCCGCCACCGGTCTTCCGGCATCGCCCTGCGTTGCCTAATGATCCCTGGCCTACGGTGACCACCATGTGCTTGTGCACACATGCCTGTCTGCACACACTATGTTTAGTCATGAATTAGTTAGTCATGTCCTTTGTGATTAAATATTTAGGTCACTTCAGCCCATGATGTGATTTAGATAGCACAGAGAATGTAAATATTTTAGTGACGGCGGAGGTGGGTGAGTTTCATTTTAGGGTGGGCGGGCTTTATGAGGCTATATGCATCTCATTTGAATGCTAATAAAAGGCTAATCAGGTTATTTTTGGATGTTCTGAAGTCGCAATGCTGATATTTTTCTTCAATGCCAATCGATCAATAATCAATTCAATAATTGTATCAATAAAATTAAATATATATTGGATACATTGGATATATTGTTCAAATAAGAAATACTAGCCAGCCCGTACTTCTCTTTGTTTACAAGAATCTTAATATCGACCCTCCCAAGACCCCTCCCTTCCACGCCACCCAGCCAGCCGAGCTACGCTAGTACGCCTCACACAGCGGCACAGCCAATCAGAGTGGACAGAACACTGAGGTTTTGGAATTCTGAAAGTCTCTTGCCTGTAAACTGGAAGGAGCTCAATCTTACTTTAGCAAGAGTCCCACTATATGATGGACGTTGATGTTTGTGTGTGTGTGTTTGTGTGTCCAGTCAGACCATCCAGGTACGCATCATTAATGTGGCAGAATATGAGAAGCAGGAGACCTTCTCTGTGATCCTGGAGGACCCCAAATGGCTCAAACGAGGAATCTCAGGTATGTCACCCACCTATATGCCTTCATGTATAGAAAGTGCTGCTATGGTAACCAGTGGCACAATAATTACAATAATCAATGATAGAATATCATATAAATTATCATCCTGATTGTGAGTGTGTGTGTGTGTGTGTGTGTGTGTACATGTGTGGGGGAGTGTTTGCTTCTTTGTGTGTATGTGGGGGCGTGTGTGTGTGTGGCTGTGTGAGCTAGTGTGTGTGAGTCTGGGGCTGATCGCTGAACTGCATCAGAGTCAGTAACTGAAGATTACATGGCACCACGCAGCCTTTCTGCTTTGTTGCACTGTGGCACAGGCATCGCCAATTATGCGTTTCAAAGCTAATTGCCTGTTCTCGGCAGCCTCAGTGAGTCCGGAGAGCGGTCGGGGAACCGGATATGTAGTTGTTACGAGGGCTAGTGGAGAAGGAGTCTATTACTTGCTTTTCTAATAGCATTCATTCATTGAAAGTATCTAAGTATTAGGGCTGGACTTGTATCTGGAACTTCTCATGATTTTTCATGATTAAGCGGCAGGCAGGATGTGAGTACTAGTAGTGTAGTGGGTTTACAGGAGTGTAGTTGCAGGGGTGTCCCACTTCTGGCTGGAAGTTTCAAAAAGTCTTGTGAAGATGTGAAGACCCCTCCTGTTTTGCATTGGGTGAAAGTCTTACAACGGCTGGAGGCCTGAAAGTATTTTCTTGTATGGTGTTGAATGCCACCCATATTCACCCTATGAAGCATGGCATCACATGAACAGCTAGTGACCTCAACCTCTCGTGAATCTGTCCCCACAGCCTTGCTACTCAACCAGGGTAAGGCAGAGTATCCACTCTTTTATGCTTGTGTGAAATCTACCTGCAGTGTGTTTGTGTGTGTTTTTTTCTTTTTTTTGGGTTCTAACACCCACTTGTCCTTTTTGGGCCCCGTCCACACGGCCGAAAACGATCCGTTTTCATTTGATGCGTTTCAGGAATATCTCTGTAAAGACCGACTCGTTGCGAAAACGCATCGAGCTGTAGAAACGCTGTAGTACATATTCAAAGCCACTGTGTGGCGCTGGTTCTCCACCAAAAAAAGTGGAGCGCATCAAACCTGCGCGGATCAAGCCCGTGCGCGCTGTATATAAACATACAGTCTAGGAGGAGAAAGCAGTTGTTAGACCTTTTAGATTGAGCAGAACTGTGGACGGGGCCTTGGTTTGCTGTTGTGTGTGTGCCAGGGTCAGAAATATACAGGTGTACAGGTATACTTTACAATAATAACATAATTGTGACAGAAAATGGCACTGGAATTGATCTAATGCCCGCAAAACGTATTACACAGAAAAAAAGACCCATGTTCAAAGGTGAATTGTATCCGTGGAGTGTGCATACGGGGGGAGAGTGTGTTTACATGCGTGCGCATTAGCTCAAAGACATAGCTGTAGCGTTGCAGCGTGAATACTAAGCTGTTGTGTTGCGGCCTCTCGCCAGGCAACCCCAGCCCTGAGGAGGAGGATGCGCGGCGGATCGCTGAGATGGGGAAACCTATCCTGGGGGAACACCGGCGACTGGAGGTCGTCATAGAGGAGAACTGTAACTTTAAGGTGCGTGGCGGCCAGACAGGGGCTATCAGGGGTATCCAGAAGACCAGATAGGCCCCTGGCATTCTGTACTTTGAAAAAGCCCGGGCTCTTTGAAAATGCCGTCAGGCAAACTTGTAGAATGTGTAGCCAGAATGTTTGTTTACGTTACCTAGTTATCCAAAACCCGTCAGGAACCAATAACACATGCAATAGTTTAACCTAAAGTTTGCAATTTGAGTCCATGTTTACATCTTGAGATTTGTATTAAAGAGATTTGGACCAGCATCGATCTATATCACTACCATGTAACCTACCACATCACAATTCATCTTAAACATTTGTTTTAGGGTTTGGTTTACCTTAACACTTTTGTATTCTGTATAATAACCATTGCTTAGGGGATATTTGCCAAGGGTTGAGCATTAATTAAGTCCATTTTAGCTATGATCCCAAAAAAGTATTACTCTGCTGTTAGACTCTAGGATAAAGAGATTGAGGCTGAGAGGGCCTTGACCCGTTTTGTTCCCTTTGATCCACATGCGTATCAGATCGGAGAGGGAATAAGCCCAAACGGAATACTCGATGGGGTATAACTTTGCCACGCATGCTGTGTGTAGCTTTGTGTTGTTTCAACACCCTTTAAATGTATTAAGAAGCATTTCATATAATGATATCTCAACGATATTATTTATTTTTATTATTTTTCTTTTAAATGTGCTGGGTCAAAGTCAGTTCAAACTGGTTTAAGTTGATAATGGAAAACAATACAGTTTTCTTCAGATGTGTCCTGAGCCATATAATGTAATGTGTCTTATCTTTGTATAATAATTTAAATATATTCAAAACTTGCTGAACTGACAATGACACCATCAGTGCTTCCTACTTCCTCCTACTCACTCCCTCTGTCATCCAAATAGCCCTGCCTGCAGTCTTCTGGGGTTGTAGTGACATGACTTACAGGAATTTAATGGACCTAATCAGAATCAAGCTTTAGCAGAGAGAACACAGCATTCACATCAATACGGCATCATATAGGACCAAAACTTGAAACTACATCAATCTGTATGAATCAACCTTTTTTCCAACTTTCGGACAACTGAGTCCCGATAAATAGTAAAAGCGTAAGAGTAGCGGTATCCGAGCGCGGCGTCTGGTACCTGAACCTAAACCTCTTGTGTTTCTGTTAACAGAGCACTGTGGACAAGCTCCTCAAGGACACTAACCTGGCCACGGTGATCGGCACCAACTCCTGGAAGGAACAGTTCATTGAGGCGGTCACAGTCAGTGGAGGTACAGTTTTGATCATTTTCTCATCGGCAGGGGAAGTTCATTCACGTCTCAAACTGTGTCTGTGTATGTTAGGCACAGGAATCAGCAGGGACACCACGGTACGAGATAACAACGATTTTGTATGCCAATACGACATGTATTGCGATTCTATAAATGTTGTGATTCTCCAAATATTGCTGTACGATACTACGAGTGGCCGGCCACGGAAACAGAACATAGTTTATGCAAACTGAATATAGGGCCGTACACAATGGCGCCCTTTGTAGGACCGCCCCTTTTGGTTTTCATCTACGCTTTTTGATATTGTGGAAGCAAAGACGTAAAGAATGCCTCCTGACCTCACCTTCCACCCGATAGGCGAGGGGGAGGACGGAGAGGAACAGCGGCTGCCCAACTGCTTTGACTACTTCATGCACATAGTGACGGTTTTCTGGAAGATTCTGTTCGCCTTCGTCCCCCCCACCGCCTACTTGAACGGCTGGGCCTGCTTCGTCATATCCATCATGGTCATCGGCTTCCTGACTGCCATCATCGGGGACCTGGCCTCCCACTTCGGCTGCACTGTGGGCCTGAGGGACACGGTCACCGCCGTGGTGTTTGTGGCCCTGGGGACCTCCATCCCCGGTCAGTGGAACCGGAGATCTCGTCCCCCTCATCATTGCATGAACCCAAATGTTTTTTTCTCTACGGTTTCAAAAGTCCTTTCACATTTCCCAGCTAAATTGATTCTCTCCCTCTCGCTCTCTATCTCTTTCTCTCTCTCTCTCTCTCTCTCTCTCTGTCTCTCTGTGTCTCTCTCTCTCTCTCTCTCTCTCTCTCTCTCTTGCGCGCTCTCATTAAAGCTTGTTCTCCATGAGTCCCAATGCAGCCCCCAAAAACCCCCGTGCTCTCTCTCTCTCTCTCTTTGTGCTCCAGACACGTTTGCCAGCAAAGTAGCGGCGACCCAGGACCCCTACGCCGACGCCTCCATCGGCAACGTGACGGGCAGCAACGCGGTCAACGTGTTCCTGGGCATCGGCCTGGCCTGGTCCGTGGCCGCCATCTACTGGGAGGTCAAGGGCCTGAAGTTCCACGTGGACCCGGGCTCGCTGGCCTTCTCCGTCACCCTGTTCACCATCTTCGCCTTCTTCATCATCGCCGTGCTGATGATACGCCGGCGGCCGTCCATAGGGGGCGAGCTGGGGGGCTCCAAGTGCGGCAAGACACTAACGGCCATCTTCTTCTTCGGCCTCTGGTTCCTCTACATCCTGTTCTCCAGCCTGGAGGCCTACTGCCATATAACGGCTTTCTGAAGGGCCGCAGATAGGACCAGGCGAAAGGCGACGGAGTGATAAACGCAAAACCCAGAGATATCGTTGACAGATATCGTCGATGGTGCGGTAAAACACGGTCAAGTGCTACACAGCGATGGGAGCTGCTTTGACAACCACTGCCATGAACTTGAAAACAAATGTCTCAAGGACACCCGCACACACACACACAGATACACACACACAGATACACACACACAGACACATTCATAATAAACCATGCATATGGACAACCATATATGCAAGTTTCCTCCACACTAGGACTGGTGCGATTAACAGAGGTGCTCGCTGTAGGAAAGAAAATGACTTGCAGTGATGATCATGGGTGGACTCAGCCAGAATGCATTCTTTAGGTCACTGAGATTTGAGACAAATATGAATTATCTCATTATAAGCAAAACCAGGCTTTTTTTTGCCATGACCAAAGGACCACTCAACAGAAGACGACTGCCCACAATAGCTGTGGCAGGTTTTATTTTTTACATAAACCCCATGGACTGAAAATAGTTGACAGTGTGGAAGAAAAGCTGCTCTAGGTTATTCCGAAGCCTTGACTGCGATCAGATGTCGCATTATCTTGTTCGTTACGCAACGTGTCTTGATAGCACCCATGCTGCTAAAATACACCCAATCCAAGTGGTGAAGGACTTGTACTGGTGATCAGTGCACAGTGTTGCTGGAGCACAATTTCAATCATTCGTGTATTCTAATTTATTTATAATTTAATCAGCTGCAGCATGGGAATATATTTATATGCATAATACTTGCCATTTAGAGTGATTGTGTGAAAAGAGATGATTCGTTCACTCACTAAGTGTAATCTGATTATTTATTAATTTAATGTATTTGTAATGTATATGAGCTGATATGAAAAACACTATATTGTCGTATTATTTCAAGGGGACTTCATGATGGAACAATGTGTTTGCACAAGTGTGTACATTCATATATTTTGAAGGTACTAAAGCAATGAGCCTTATTGTACAGGACACATGTGTGTTAGTCATTTTATGCTCAGAGTATTCTATAAGGAAATACAGTGATAGACCTGCTATGCAAGCCAATAACAAGGTTTTTAAGGAAGTCATTGGCTTTGATGCCTTGCCCATGGACACACAGATCATACCCAAAACATTGTATTGACCAGATGACAAGACAATTGAGACTAAGTGCCCGTTGCCCAAGATGCCCAAGATCACAGAAGCCTTACAAAAAGTATTTGTAGTCACGCAAAAATGTAACAAATGGAAATAAATTTGGTTCCATGCTCACTTTTGAAGTTGAATCAATTTAAAAAAAAGGCAACAATAAAAAAAAAATGCACGGCTGCTTCTTGTCATCCATTTCTCATACCTCTCATATATTATCCAGTGTTTGATAAACTAAACAATTTAATGAAATGTGATTAGGCTTTATTACTTGTTTTTTTGCAAAGCTTATTGACACTAGCCTTTTATGTAAACATACACTCGAAAAGTGATAATTGCTTGTCTTTGAATGCACACGTTTTCGTGCACGCACATATTATAGTAAGCAATGCAGAAAACAAAACATTTGAAATCTTATCATATTTTCTATTTCTATGAGTAATAAATACTACATGCAAAAAATAAACAGTGAAAATAAATTGTTTAGCCTTGATATTAAAAGGAGCCACAATCGCAAAAAAAAGTAAGTAATCGGCGCCCACGAACAGCAACGGGAGAAGAGCTGAGCCTGCTGGCCATTTGTGAGACCCTTCTGCATCTCCCCTTCTTTTTAGTCGCGCACTCAGATCAGGACAACATGGCTGCAGCTGCGGGCCGCTACTACGGAGAAGGTGGCAGAGCTACGAAAAGACAGAAAACTGAAGACGGAGGAATGACAACGGTGAGCATTCCCTCTGACTATTAAGCCCTTGGTTCAATCGGATGGTTATTCTGTGCGCTGCGTGCCTGGTTGTTAGCTCGTGTGGAGCATCTCGCGTTGGGGAGTGTAGCGAAAAGATGTCACGTCACGTCGATTTAGTCTATATTTACGTTGATTGTTTTGTTACACAAATAATACGCTATCATACGTAACTACCCGATGGACCCTTTGCATTATTAAAGTCGTTGATGAATAGGTTTGTTATACAATGAAGAGTAAAAATGGTTCTCTCGTTTGGCTAACGTCTTAGCATTATGTGCTATTCTTGCTAGACATTTGCGTTCATTGCAGTGCAGCGCTCTAGCGGCGCGTCTCTGCGAAGCTAGCGCACCGCCTTATCAATGTCTGCCACCATGGCTGTCTTTTGATGTGAATGTTTAATGCATTGTACACAGGAGGGTTACGATGACCCCCATAAAACACTCCCGTCCCCGGTGGTGCACGTTCGGGGTCTGGTTGACGGCATGATGGAAGCAGACCTGGTGGAGGCACTGCAGGAGTTTGGAGCCATCAGGTATCCAACCACCACACTGTTTTCAACTTCATCTCATACAAATCTGTAAATGCCATGGGTTAAAACATTGTGTTTCCCTAGTAGCATGTAGCCAGTCAAGTTCGCCATGTATTATATTTGCATTTCCACATGCCTTCAGCTTTGTGGTGATGATGCCCAAGAAGCGGCAGGCCCTGGTAGAGTACGAGGACTTGAACGGCTCCAGTAGCGCAGTGACCTATGCGTCGGAGAACCAGGTGTACATCGCGGGCCACCCCGCCTTCATCAACTACTCCACCAGTCAGAAGATCTCCCGGCCTGGCGACCCTGACGACACCCGCAGCGTTAACAACGTGCTGCTGCTCACCGTCATGAACCCCATATACCCCATCACCTCGGTAAAGCAAGCGACCAGTGGCAAGCTCTGTGTGCAGATGTGTAAATAATGCAGGAGTGCAGTGAGCTGGACATAATGCATTGGGATGGCACGCTTCAGAAAGGACCATGGCTTTAAATGATATGGGGGGGAAAATGTAGTGCATTAATGAAAAACGCAACAAAAAAAGATATCTGTTAATATTTATCTTCTTATAAAGATATATTTTATGAGATCAATAATCATTTTTATAATTGGGTGGTCTTTATTTGCCAACAGGATGTGCTCTACACCATCTGCAACAACTGTGGGCCCGTACAGAGAATCGTCATTTTCAGGAAGAATGGCGTTCAGGCAATGGTGGAATATCCTTCACTTAGTTGTATTTTTTGCTGCTAGTCCATTTCACCTGGTTATTTCTGCTTTATGTATTTTAGCCTATGTAATGTAATTTTTCTTCTCCAAAAAATATGTTGTAAATGTTTGATTTATTTTAATTAATCGCTCTTAACAGCATCAAGGTAAATACAATTTGTCCTTGACCCCGACCCCCCTATCACATTTGACTCTGTTCAAAGTGCCCAACGAGCCAAGGCCTCTCTGAATGGGGCGGACATCTATTCCGGCTGCTGCACTCTAAAGATCGAATATGCCAAGGTTAGCAAATGACCACGTCTAAGGCTCCCCTGTCTTTCTTTACGAGTAGAGTCATTTCAAGAGCTTGGAGGTGAAATATGTTTCACATGTCTGTATTGGCCTCTGCAGCCGGCGCGTCTCAATGTGTTCAAGAACGACCAGGACACCTGGGACTACACCAACCCCAACCTGAGCGGCCAAGGTAACGCACACCTCCCCCTCCTCATTCTCCCCTTCCTCTCTCCATCCCCTCCTTGATTTGTTTGTGTTCTTCCTATTCTTCGTATCATGCCACTCTACGGGACGGCTAGGCCGCTTCCTGGAGCGTCTCCTTCGCTCGCCCGCGGCCGGGCGCCGTTACCCCGGGTGCCCCGCCGCACCCGTCCCTTGTGGCGTTCGAAGGGGGCGCTCTCTGGCGACGCTCGTTCCACTGTTGCGTTGTCTCTGGTCACACGGCAGGCTCACAGTAAGGGCACAAGGAGCAGCCTCACGTGGGGGGGGTGGGGGGGCGGGTCGTTCGCGATTCTGCACCGGGCACAGTAGCACACAGTCCCTTCACGCCTAGGATCACAACCCTTGTAGCGCATGTCACTGCCTCACATTCCCCAGTCCATGAAACAGGCCTAACGCACGTGGGTGTCTTAGGGTCTGTTTTTGCTTTTTATCAAATGCTATTGCACAACATACTGGAGATTTTTTATGCTGGGTTAAAAACTTGATCGCACAGCTGAGCACAAGTCAGGGTGTGTGTGTATAAACTAGCACTGGTGCATTTATGTAAAGCTGAGAGACACAAGCCCACTTACTTGATTGTGTAGTATTTAGATTGTTAAATTGTACACACACAATGTTTTTAAATCTGCTGGACGTACTTTAGGTGTATTTGAATGAGTAATGAATGTATATATACTCTGTGACCATTGACGTGGGTTAAAATCCATTTCAGACAATACTTTATTTTTTGAAAGCTAAATGTAATTGTTTGCGGAATGATAAACACATTTGATTTATATAAATTCAAAGCTCTGCTATATCCAACACACACAAAGTCTAGTTCATTTTATGTTGATTGACTCCATGAATTGTTACTGGCTTTTGTAAATACAATGCAAAAGTCACATTTTCAATTCAACCTCACATAATGTTTTAAAGGCCATGGTATGTGAAAAGTAAAAGCCTCAATAAATAATTTGGCGTTCTAATATACCTATTCTCAATCTATACATACTTGTACGAAAATCAAACATTACCATACACTTAAATCAAACAGGTAGGTCCATAAAATATACGGTATATATTTTTTACAAAGCTTCTCGCCATTCTTTGACATTTCGTGTTCAGTTTCTTCGTCGGGCTGCCTCAGGGTGCTCCTTGTGTCCTCACCGTGCACACGCATACAGGCTCAATGCGAGTCCCGCGCAGGGAGTGCCACGGCATCTACAAGCCACAAACCGCATCTACAAGCCACAGCGAACGTAACGCTGCTCTGTGGCACACATCGGACACAGTGGGGGCCGGGACAGACACTGGAATCACACATCCTCAACCCTCAGTACCGCCTACCTATTCCAAGTCCTCCATCACTCCTATCTCCACCTGACATGGAACATCCATTTCTCTTTCTATAACCCTTGCCTGGCTTTGACTAGCCACTGAGTTCAAGCCCACTGTGGGACATGCACTCCTCCAAAGGCCCTGCAACCAGACACTGTGTATACCCACAACAAACTACCACCACCATCATCTCTCTTACAAGTTACAGCACATCTCTCCATCCGCAGAGCCACCAGAGGATTCACCTATTTTTCATTTTTGGTGTGGATATTTTCTACACAACACATTGACGCGTGATGCGGCCGGGAGGCAGGCGTGGGTGGGGGCGTTCTTTTAAATGCACCACTCCTCGCAGGCCCACAGGAGCTGACTGGCACAAACACAACCACAGGAACGCAACAGAGGACTTCTCTCAGACACACTCAGCCTGACAAAAAAAGGGGGCAGCAGACGGCATCACATATTTTGAGGGCGGTTTAAAAACAACATCTCCACCACCACCACCACCATCAACGACAACAACATCAACATGATACAAGCACTCTCTCAGATGCCACACCGCAACGCTCAACCTGGTTGTGTGGGGTTCCCTTTCGCTATCCGTTTGGTCCCTGCATTCCTGCGCTGAACATCACATGACAACACACCGTGCAGAAAATATCCACGGCAACACACGGCATCAAGTCTCCATGACTGCAGATGACACATTGGCAAAGCACTAGACGACTTCTCACTTTGCTAGTGGCTGAATGCTACTAAACCAGCAGCAACACACAAATAACAAGCGTCATGTCTGATGCAATTTTGACACCTGAAGAATAACCATGGGTGGCGGGTGGGTCCTACGAAGACACAAGCATACAACCTCAGAGGCAAACAGCAACATCCTCCCCCCTCTCCAATCTCCTTTCTTCATTTAAGGACTCTGATGCTCTTTCTTCCTCCTCTCTTTCCTCTCCTTCCCTCTCTCCCTGCATACCCTCTCCCTCCTCCTCCTTGTGCTGTTTTGTGTTGTTTCATTTTCCTCCTTATGAACGGGCCCATAGTGATGCCTTTATCGCCTCCCGTGTGATGCAGGTTTGGCTCAGTGTGTCTGCGGACAGACACCCCACTCTCAATCGATGCTAATGTCCTGCTTTGCAGTGAAAGCACGGTAAGCTGGATTACAAGCTTCTCATTGAAACCCAAAAAAAGAAAACCCCCCAACGCAGACAAGAATGGGGTGGGAGGGGAAGAAAAAAAAAAAAACTCCCCAACAAGGAAGCAAAGCAACAGCGACTTAAAACCCAAGACTGGACAGGCGGATGTACTTTCTCTGGCAGAGGGAAAAGGAGGGAAGGAGGAGGGAAGGGATGAGTTGATGTTGGAGCAGCAGGGCTGCTCGGGCAGCTGCCTTGCAGGAGAGCGCCTCCTACGTCCCCATTGTGTCCTGTGCTGCAGTTGTGGTGCTGTAAGTACACGCAACAACCCGACTGTCATTTACATGATCAATTATTTTTTCGGGGGCGGGGTCTCGGATCAATAATGTGCAGCTCCACGTGTGCCCGGGGTTATTCTGTTAATAAGGTGATGAGCACATGCAAAACCATGTCCCTCACTGCAATTAGGGTAACAAACTAACCTGGAGTCAAAGCGGTGTACCATGCTGCTTTGGCTCCATAATTGGTTGCCAGGTCTTGAGTAATTTATATCCCGTGTTTCTTTTCTTTTTTATTTTTATTTTGATGACCCGGTATTTGATATGGCCATAACATAGTATAGCCATAACAATTATTTTTATCTGCTCAGCAAAACATTTCCCAGAGGTTTTCTTTTCCCTGTCTTTTTTTACTTTTTAATGCTTTGTTTGAACAATTAGCTGAGTTAATGTCAACGCAGCCTTGAGCAAAGACTTTGTTATAATCTTTGTAAACCAGTCAAGTCACGCCAAGAAGTTAGTAGTTGTCCTTTTTTATAACCTGTATCCCCGTACCACAGTGTGTCAACCATTAGGGTCCACAAGTCCACACATGATGCGTTTTATACCTCCATTGTTATCCTTTTGATCATATTCTGCTGATTGTGTACTTAATAAAGAAAGACGGATTAGACTTTTTACAATTGGTGCACATAGGGTTGATACTGCCTCCACTTTTCAAGTATTCGCACTATTTATTTTTTGTCAGACCTGCAGTCTGGAAAGTGATGTGTTGCTTCAGTCCCGCCCAGGCACTCCATTCGTCTGATTGTGAATACGGACTTGACATGTGACTATGTGTACTTGCACAGATGCTGATGGTGAAGGCAATTGGAACAATTCACAAGGTGTGTTTGTGTGTATGTTTGCATTAGGGTGACAAATATCCTAGTCGACTGATACTGATAGTTGCGTATTGATACTATTTTTCTAGTGTCAAAATAAAATCTCCATTATGTTGTTTGTTAATTTTTTTTAGGTAGTCCCGCATACTAATCTTGAGATGGCTCTGCTGCATGCAAACCCCCCCCCCTCCCCCAACCTTATCACTTAGCACGTAGTTCAAAGCACAGCTTGTAGCCCTCTATTTGTTTGACACTCTGGGTCCGGAGGCAGGTTTATCTTTTTCTGTGTTTTATTCAAAGATCCTAATGCCAATCCTAACAAGCGTCAGAGGCAGCCTGCTCTCCTGGGGGACCACCCTCCTGATTATGGTAAGTATCAAATGACATGATGCTCGCACGACAAGTGAGGCTCCTCCACGTGCTGGTAATCTCCTCTCCTCTGAATAGCCGGCCCCCAGGGAGGCTACCACAACTACAACGATGAGGGCGGCTATGGGCCTCCCCCACCGCATCGCATGGGGCCCCCTATGGGCGGCGGGCGTGGTCGCGGTGGAAGCCAGCGCTACGGCCCTGGATACGGACCGCCTCCCCCGGAGTACGGCGCCCACGCCGACTCCCCCGTCGTCATGGTGTACGGCCTGGAGCCAGCCAAGGTCAACGCAGACAAGCTCTTCAATGTCTTCTGCCTCTACGGCAACATAGAAAGGGTAAGCTTGCATGGGAAGGGGTCCTGTGGCTGTGGCTGGGGGTGGGTGGTGCTGAATGGTCCTCATGTGTGTTGGTTTGTTTTTTCTTTTCAGATCAAGTTCATGAAGAGCAAGCCTGGGGCTGCCATGGTGGAGATGGGAGACTGCTATGCCGTGGACAGGATTATCACTCACCTCAACAACAACTTCCTTTTTGGACAGAAGCTCAACGTTTGGTAAAGAGCTTTCCTCCCATGTTCGTCCAGCAATAGACCCAATCGTAGCAGAAAGGGCGGAGCGCCAGTTGTGCAGGCAGCGGCGGTCATGTGCGGTGTGTGTCTCTGCTCGCAGTGTGTCCAAGCAGCAGGCCATCATGCCGGGGCAGTGCTACGAACTGGAGGACGGCAGCAGCAGCTTCAAGGACTTCCACGGTTCCCGCAACAACCGCTTCACCTCGGCCGAGCAGGCCGCCAAGAACCGCATCCAGCACCCCAGCAACGTGCTTCACTTCTTCAACGGGCAGCCGGACATCTCCGCTGAGATGTTCAACCAGGTGAGCCGGACCTGGCAGTTATGTTCGGTTTTGTTTTGGGAGCTATTCACTTGTGCTCGGTGCAATGTCAGGATTAATCCCCGTTTACATCAAACCCCGTTGTCTTGCAGGTCTGCGAAGAATTGGAAATCAAGGTCCCCTCCAATGTGAAACTTTTCACTGGAAAGAGTGAGTAAAGAAAAAAAGGATATAGTTATAATGTATAAAGGAATTTATATTTTTTTATTGTACGGCTTTGCTTCAGTTAGTAATGACCGTCTCGTTCCTGTATTGCTCCAGGTGAGCGGAGCTCTTCTGGCCTACTGGAGTGGGAGTCCATCAACGATGCCATGGAAGCCCTTGCTCTTATGAACCACTATCAGATGAAAAACCCCAGTGAGCCCAGTTAATTAATTTCATTGTTCATTTAAATTTGGAGGGAAAACCGCCTTGTTAACCGCTTGTTCTTCTCTCTATAGGTGGACCTTACCCCTACACACTGAAGTTGTGTTTTTCAACCGCACACCATGCCAATTAAATGACGATGCACCCTCCACCCGTTTCTAGTTTTATGTTCTCGCATAGTGTATTTCAAAGTTAAGTTGTCACACCCCTATAGAACATTCAATCTGTATTGACAGAAATGTAGTATCAATGGGTTTTTAGAAACCCTTAACCTTTAACTTAAATAGATTTTGTATGATTAAGTTGATCCTTTTTATTTTGGTGCTATACCTTTTTTATTTGTAGTGCATTCGTTTTCAAAGAACACCCCAACCCCCCCATCTGCTCTACATTAATTTCCATGTGAACTTTTTTCCTTTTTTAAATAAAGTGATGATTGTTAACCTATGATGTGTTTTCTGAGCATTTTCTTAACAAGAATAATAAACTCACAAATGTCTTTCTTAAACTGTTTCAGATTTGATTTTAGCCATGATTCATCTCTATTTTTGGAAATAGATTGTGTATTGTACAGCCTAGTTGCACAAGTCTGTGTGTGTGTGTGTGTGTGTGTGTATATACATATATGTATATATATATTCTCCATCAAAGGCCATGGTATAGAATGTATTGCATTAATTGCAACTACTGTCTACGCAATAAGCAGAGGTCACTCCACACATTTGCTCACAGCGCCTCCACCTGGCCTACTTTTAAACTTCTGCTGTATATCCTTCTGGGTCACGCGTTATGTGAGACCCGGATGGAATACACTAAATGTGACTGCGCCGCTGTACTTAAAAAAAAATACATAACGAAATAATTTCGTTTCAAGGGCTCAATGTATTTACACGAGTTTTACCAGAAGTCATATTTACTAAATAAATAACGTTCAAAATGATAAGCGATTATAGAGAACCAGAACTAGCGATATTTATTTACACCTAGTTGTTTTATTGTACTTCAAATAAACTTTGTGGTGTCATGTTTATTAGTTGTCCAATTCTGGTTTTGCAACTTAAAATAAATAGCTTAATACTGTTACATACCATGGCTAAGGTAACAAATATCTTACAGGTAGGCAACAGTTGCATTATAATTGTACGACTTTGTTCAAAACATGACTACAGGGTCCAATGTCTGCTAAAATGAAAAAATACCAAAACTAATGCAAAAATACTAGCAAATACTATCTGTTTATATAAAGATATAACTATAAGTATAACGTTATATATAGACATATAAATGCACAAATGTCGGAACTCCAGCTCCCACAATGCAGTGGCGTTGACGTGTAGGTGTATCCGGTGTCTTACAACATTTTACTTCCTTCCAGACAGACCGACACGAACAACCCAAGAAAGAAGACGTTGCTAACTTTTTAACGGTGTAATCCTCTGTCGTGTTCAATCTTAGTTTAATTGTAATAATTCCTACAGATCTCGAGACATGCGGCCGATCGTGTCTGGATATTAAATAATTATTGAAACACGAAGACTGCAAAGCGTGGGCCTCTGAAGAAAGTTTGTGCGAGGGCCTGTAAACAACATGTCTTCCGCCTCGCAGGCATCCTCTAGACGGCAATGGTGCTACCTTTGCGATCTCCCCAAGATGCCGTGGGCAATGCTGTGGGAATTCAGCGAGGCGGTATGTCGCGGATGTGTGAATTACGATGGTGCGGACAGAATCGAGCTTCTTATAGAAACTGCCAGGCAATTAAAAAGCACCCATGGGGTTTTAGACGGGAGGTCTCCCGGACCACAGCAAAGCAAACCCACCTCGAGTGGGCCAATGGAAGGAGGGCGGCAGCATTCAGAACGTATAGACCGGGGGAGGGGAGAGTATGGGGTCTCCTCTTCTCGTCTTCCCAATGGTCTGCACAGAGCTGAAGATGTGGCCATATCAGAGGGAAGCAGGCAAAGCCCCAATCCTCGAAGGGCAATAGTTGGAGCAGTTTCTGCTCTACACGGATCTATCCCTCATGCCTTGCTGGCACAAGGGTTAGTAGGAGCTCCTCATGGGCTATTAGCCCCATTAGCTGGCTCCCGGGCTGGAGCCCCATCTATCGCCGTCTCAGCTGGACCTATAATGGGAGAGTCTGGCAGAAGACAAGCTGTGTCCTTGGGTGTGGGGCCTAGTGCCTCTACCATGGCGGGTCTGGATGCTGGGGTCTGGAGGAATGGTGAAGTGATGGCTGAGCTGGCAGAGAGCGCCCGCAGTAAAGCTGAAGGCTGGCCCAATCGCCCAAAAGCTGTACGAGATGTCCTCGTGACCCTCAACGGCTGTGTCCCATTCAACGTGCGATTTAGGAAAGATCATAACTTGATAGGGCGCGTGCTGGCCTTCGACGCTAACACTACCCCTGATTTTGAGCTGAAAGTGTTTGCAGAGTATCCCTGCGGCTCTGGAATCGTGTACTCCCAGATCCCAGACCTGGTCCGGCAGATGTTCCGCGACTCCGCCAAGGACGCGGGGAAAGCGGTGAACTCTGGGCTGCGCTACGTTGAGTACGAGAAACGCCCGGGCACCGGCGACTGGCGCGGACTCACTGAGCTGCTGAATGACGGCGTGCGTCTGTTCAAAGAGCCCCCCATCCAAGAGGTGCTGCCACAGCCCTACCCCGAGGCGGGCATGCCCATGGCCTCCGCCGGGCGGCCGGTACCCCCCAAGGGCGCCGCGCGGCGACGCAAGGCCTCACCGGGTTCCGAGAATGGAGAAGGCGAGGGATCGCGCCCCGACCACCCGTCCAGAGAGGCCTGGCAGCGCAGCGCCTACCAGGGCATGGAGCCCCTCGCGGGCATGGCTGCCCCCCAGGAGGGGGCACCGCCTCGTCTGCACAGCCAACCCTCGCCCATCTCTGCACTAATGGGCGTCGCAGACAGCCTGAGCTCCAACCAGATGGCCCGAGAGAGCCCGGGCATGTCCGCAGCACACTCCTCCTCCTCGACCGGCCGTCCCACCAGCGGCAGCCCCTCCACGGCCTCGGGCTCCCAGGCGTCACTCGGGCAGGGCGGGAGCCAGGTGGGTCCCAGCAGCAGTGGCTCTGCAGCGGGAGAGCCAGGAATAGGCGCCCAAGGTGCATTGCTCTGCTGCACCCTCTGCCGCGAGCGTCTAGAGGACACCCACTTTGTCCAGTGTCCCTCTGTCCCACACCACAAGTTCTGCTTCCCATGCACCCGGGCCTCCATCCGCAGCCAGGGTCCTGGCGGCGAGGTGTACTGCCCCAGTGGGGAGCGCTGTCCCCTGTCCGGATCCACCGTGCCTTGGGCCTTCATGCAGGGAGAGATCTCCACCATCCTGGCTGGTGATGGAGATGTGACGGTGAAGAAGGAGAGCGACCCTTGACCTCCCAGCCCTGCAGTGGTGAATGGTAAAAAACACGTGTGGGGAGAGGGGGGTTAACACATTTATGCTTTTTCTTTATGGTGGTTGTGTTCAGAAAAATGTTAATAAATAAAACATTCTTTATCCACGTTTTGTTAAGATGGTAAAAAGGGAACACAATTAAGAAGACACCATCACATATTAGACTGTTTTCATGTTTGTGGTTTAGTAGTAGTAGTATTAGTTGTTGTTGTTTACTTTGGTTGAGACCATTATTGACTTTCACTTTCCTCTCCACAGTGGCTCGGAAAACGACAACTTAGAAAGCACTTCCTGAATTTCTCGAGCAGAAGTCCACTTGGCTGCAGTACAACGTATGTGCCCCTGAGCTGACAAGGAAAACAGAAATATCCAGATTCTCTCCCACAAAAGCAACCCGACAGCTCTGGGAAGTGTTCCTTTTCTTTTGTTGTATTTCTTTTTTTTTTTTAAACCATGGAATCTCTTTTGAGTAGGGACACGCGTCTGTTTCCGTAGGGGCTTACCTCACGTCACAACATCGCTCATGCATTTAAAGGCCTACTGCAAAGAATTAAGGAGAGACATTTTCTACAGGATTGTTGTTCCAGCCAGGCCATGTATCTCCTCTTGTTCCCTCAGAAGCCCTGGATTGAAAGCGCAGGGCATATGTTTAAAAATGACAATCTGTTTATTGGTTTGTTTGTTTTTTTTTGTTTCCATTTTGTTCATGTACTTTTGTATACTGTTCTCTGCAAATGAATGACACCAATATTGATTGTACATGGTGTGAAAGAAAAACGACATTATTCATAACAGACACTGAGTGAATGTCCAAAAAAATGATTAGGTCCTTTTTAAAGCCAAGGGTTTAAAAAACAAATGTAATGACATCTGAGGTATGTGTCTTTATTACCTATATATTGTATGTCAAATGTGAATTTACTTTCAATGGCTACCATGTAATTTCTATTTTTGATACAATACAAATTTATATGTATTTGTTTATAGTAAGTGATAAGAAGACCAAAGATGGCTTCGTGTGTAATTTTATTGTATCGTAGCCGTGTATTCTGTATTCAGATAACCTTGGCATCAGTCACTAATTTCTTCATCTACTATACTAGTCAGCTTGTATTTGTCTTTTTTATTCTATATATAGATTATATATATATATATGGTAAGATAATTAGCACCACAATCGTCAATGGTTAATTCACATATTCATGTGACCTTGAAAGGTCAAGTCTATAATAAATTACAGACTAGTTAGCAGTTATGGCATTATTCGGCTGCAAAAAAACAGTTCAGAGATGTATTAAATTGCATACTTTTATTTGCAAATGTTGTAGTTCATGCTACACAATTTAAACCCACTCCCAGTTTATTTTAAACACCATACCACAGGTAACCAGTTTTCTAAACACAATGTGCTTGAATAGCAAAAGTATGCTGTGCAAACTTAAAGCTGATGACACTATTTCTCGGTATGATATGCATAATCTGCACACCAACGTCGATATGATGAAAACATATGTGTAGAGAAAATATTAATTACCTTTTTTTTTATATTGTGGCACAATGTACTAACCGTGCATATTCTTAAACAAAATTTAAATCTGTAAACATTTGGGACATAGACTGCAGTGTCATCCTTTGCTTGGCATCATGGTTGTGTTTTACCTTTCGCGCCACAGTTCGGCTGAACCATCTAATTCCAAAATGTTTAAAGTGAACTTTGTGCGTTCATCTGTTACAAAAAGACTGAATCATCACACCAGAAAAACACTCAGTTGGCCGTTAGAAAGGGCTTCCAGATTCCCTCAGGGCCTCCTGCGCTCCTTTCAGGGTTTCCTGCTTCACACATTTCCAATAGCCGGACAGGCCCAACCGTGGCTGCACCTGAAAGACACGGAGGCCGACATGTTTAGAAGGTGACATATCATTCCACCAGGTGTGAGTGATTAGCCGTAACAAGCCTTTTTGAAAATCTGCCTCTTCTGACATCACAAGTGGGTGTGTCCAACTAGATGTATGACGGATAGAAAGAGCAACGCTTGCCACAGTCCGCTGGGTAGGCCGGTAGACTGGTCTATCCAGCACACACATCTAGGTGGACACGTCCACTTGTTATCTCTGGTGGTATAATAGGTCACCTTTAAAGGCAGTAGTTTTCTTCATGAGACATCATGCACTAGTTACATTTTAGGAACTTGATATTCAGTTAATTAGAACTATGTAGGTAACACTATAAATCGAATATACCTTGGCTACTAAAATAAAAGTTTCCTGCCAGTATATCATACATAAGTCAACACACGCAAGTATAACATTTGACTTGAAGTTACAAGTAGGCAATCAAACAAGTTTGTGACAAGTAATTACATGGTAGGAAATCCTTTTTTAGATAGCTTTTGGGGGCAAGCAGACGGTAAACTGGGTGAATTCGTATCGCAATTTCCTGCGATATTACGACTTTCATAAACATTTCAATTACAATGACAAGCAACAATAGATTGACCTGCAACTACACAGGTTCTGTCAGAAATCCCTTATGGCATAGGTTCAACCATTCATGGAATGGAATGGTAACACGATTTAGTTTGGTGGCATGGCTTCACTCTTTCCTGGTGTTACCTGCTGTAGGATTTAAAGCTTGACCTACAGATGTCAGATATAGAATACCATTTGACAACAGGGAGCCATTTACAACACCCCATGGGGTAACATCAGAAATTATGCTCTGCACGCCAAACTTCCCAGAGTGAGGTCTTAAATAGACCACCATCAGTGTACAGCGTTAGCAGTCGGCTGATCGGGCTGCATGAGTAGAGTGTCCCATCAGAACCAGCCACGCCCAGTTTAACACCGTCACCTTGAGGCCACGTAGCATCCTGTCGTGCATGACATCGAGGAACTCCTTGTGGCTCAGGCAGTTGTCCCCGTCCAGGTCGAAGATCTTGAACACGGTGTCAAGAACGTTCTCAGACAGATCGTGTCCCGTTGCGATCCTCACGGCTCGCTTGAACTGGGCTGCAGTGAGCGCAAAACAAAAATGAAAACGATTTGTGGGGGTGAGACAGACGACCAATATGATGGATATAAGACACGGAAAAAACACTATTACTCGAAAACGGGATAATTAGATCCGACTCTGACACGGCAAACAACACCCGACAGTTTGGCGACAAACAGGCACACACAAACACACACAACTCCTAGCAGGTAGAGAAAAGGGAATTAAAGAGAAAAGTTATGTCAGAGAAGATGTGGGATCTCACCCTTGCCGATAGGTCGGTTGGCTTCACTGATCAGTTTCATCGTGAATGCAAAGTCCTCCAAATTGTTGGTGAAGAGGCAGAAGGATTTGAACTCGGCAAATGTGATGCTCTGCAAGAGAGAACTCAATTTTAAAGTTCAGTTTTAAACATTTTACAAGAATAACAAGGGTTAGAAATTATTGTGTTAAGTAAATTTCATAAAGAAGGAATGAAACCTTAAAGATTGTTATTACAATTTATACAAACTATGCATATATCCTTATATCCTGCATACATCCTATTTATCCTTACATAATCCAGAGTTCCTCTATTAAGTATAATAATTTATTGTCCCCAAAGAGAAAAAAATATTTTGCCCAAATAGTGGGGCATCAAAAAGATGATTATGTACCACAGCCTTTGTCTTATATACACTCTACTCATTGTCCATCTCATCTGTACCTCGCCAGCCGGGATCCTCTTGCGCATGTTCTCCCAGTAGGCGTCGTTGTCTTCTTCGTTGGTGTAGTGCAGCAGCCACTCAGCAAAGTCCTCCCTCCTCATGGTGTCCATGCCCTTGGAGAACTGCAGGAACTCCATCTCCTGCACCTCGGCCTGCAGGTCCTCCATGAACCTGTTGGAGGTGGAGGAGAGGAGAGAGGAGAGGAGGAGAAATGAAACCAGGAAGCATGGTGACCCACAATACAAAACCATAAAAGATCCATTGGAGGCGGTGCAGAGACTGAAGTGAAGTGAAAGCACTCGCTTGTTTTTACCTGTGGAACTCCTTGTACTGCAGCTTGTTTTTCCCGTGCCGTCCGAAGAAGAAGGCCTGCAGGGTGGTGTTCACGCCCTCCACAGCTGCTGGTTTCTGCAAGGTCAAGCAGACTAAACGGTCAAATCCAATCTCTACCTCCAGGATTCTCAGACCTTCCACTAGAGGTTACATTTTCATTGTTCAACCCCCTAACCCTAGACAAGAAATTAGGCCGGTTCTACAACTAACAACTCATCTTTCAACCGCACAAGAAATTAAAGAGAAAAAACGAAAATACTCACATCGTCACCTTCCTTGGGAATTTTTTCTTTCTTTTTCCGAATGATGTTCTTCAGCTGTAGTGAAATAATACAATAATTGAAAAGCCCAAAAAATGATAACGATGTTCGATTCATTTTAAAGTAACTGCATTAGTCGCGCAACAAACAAATGCAAAGGTTGGTACGTAATGGTAGGATAATAACTGATTTGTAATTCTGTATTCCTGATGAATTCTTGAGCTTGTCATACATGCACTTGCTCTCTGCTCTCAGCCTAGAGAGAGTAGCAAACAGTGCTGCGAGTGGATCACAACGTGCTCACATGCAGTCTATTGAACAAATCAACAGAAAAGCTCATAACATTGACCAAAGTGCTTGACATTTGTCTCCAAAAAGCAAACCTTATGAAGTGGGAAGATCCATGGGCTTGACCACACCACAATGGCCACAGCGACGTGGCTTTATTCTAGACCATACAAAATGCGCCCTCACCTGAACGTGACTTTGGCAATATGCGTACATACTTACATTTGAGGTAGCATCCAAACTTGTGGCAGCATTAAAAAGGTGGCAATATTTAAAATGTAAGTGTGAATCATTACAATTGAGCAGAACACTCATATCTGCTAAAACAGGAATCCGCATTTGATTTAAAAATATATATAATAAGTACAAAATTCCCTGGTTTTCAGTGCTAAATAGAGTATATGTATTAGTAATATTATTATTATTATAATAGGTCACTACAATTTTGCATTGCATTATAGCCCATCATTAAAATCCTTAAATGGCTTACCTTAAGAAACTCCTTCTTATCAACCTGCTCATTTCCATCATCATCAAGCATCTTGAAAGCAATATGAAATCCTGTGCCAGGCTCTGTAATAGCAACATAAAGTATGCTCTCCTTATCTGTGATTTGCTGTCATATATAAAACACGCTGTCATAATAATAATAAATTCAAACCTATATGTTTTAAGAGGAAACGTATTTTTGACGTATTATTTTCCCCCTGTCCCGCAAAACGGGACAGGGGGAATTCCCTCGGACAACAAAACAGGGTCAGGGAATCAAATACTTACTGGTTAGGATGGTCAACAAGAATAGATATTCCGTATAGGATATCAAACCTGTAGGGCACAAAACAGCAAAGCGTTGCAACAATGATTTGTCTGCTGCCTACATTGTAGGCCTAAATTATTTGATCTAGTTATTTCCTTTTCAACATGTCTGAACTTATCATACCATTATCTCCCACATTTCTGAAAAGGTTGTTATCAGCCCGCGCCCTGCTGGCAGTCGTCAACATTTTATCCACTTCCTGTAGGTCGGACCATCACCAGTAGATTTGCATCATTGACTATGATAACCAGTTACTTTATCAAGAGCATCAAAAATACACAAACATGGCAATTGGACGAAAATGAAAGACGTAAAAGCATACCTCTTTTTTCAACTCCTTCTTCCGCAGCTTACCTGAAAAAGAGCACAGAGAAAGATGTTAGAAAGGAAAGTTAAAATTAAGACTTGAAACCAGATTCCCCTCTGTGAGATAATGAGCTTGATGGAAGATGGGAAAGGTGACAGGAAGTTAACCATGTTGACAGGGTACCCCACCACACACCACAACTTGGGACCCCCATAGGCCTAGCGTATCTTAATGCGAGATAGATTTGAATTGAATTCTTACGGTCGACATTCTCCAGCATCACCGAGAAAAGGAAGTCTCTGGGGGTCATGTAAAGCTCCTGCTCGTACGTCAACGAGGCAAACTGATCGAAGCGAATTCGCCTCGCAGACCGCTGGGGTACAGAGGTTTCCTGGGGACAGAAAGAGAAAATACGTAGTAGCCTTAAGAGAAGTTAAGTTGATCTTTACAGACGAGGATCAAGGTCGCTGGTATTCATTCGTGGGATTCATTCGTATTTTTAGATCCCAATAGACTATACCGACATGTTTACATGGGATCTAAACTTACCTGTGGCTCCTCGGCATAAACGACCATAGGAAACGTCCTGCTGGCTCCATAATGCTGATAAATCACTCCAGCTCCGACGAGAGATGCAAATACGCCAGTACCAACAGTGCGGGACTGTCCCAACGCTGTCAGTACCCGAGGCGTCTTCGCAAAGTTCCTCAAGATGTTGCACACCCTGCCCCAGCTGGCCATTTTCTAAAAACGAGCTAGCGTCAGTGCGGTAGTGGCGCCCACGCCTTCAAATCCTGCCAGCGCAGTCTCGCCTGCTCTCGGGTTTAGTCACGCCCCGATCGCGGTCGGGGTCGTCACACACAAAGTATTGGGCTTAACTGGAAGTAGAGCAACGTTTTGAAGTATTGCCAAATGTATTTATCTGAAATGGCAACTGTTGTGTTTGTTGATCTTTATCCTGAACGGTGGTATACCGGCGCCCCCCTGTGGACGCGCATCTCGGTGGATGTTTTTTTTCTGCTGCTCCCATATTGCGCATATACTGTAGCTCTGAGATAATGCGTAACAGCGCAACTCTTGTGGTTGTAAAAAGGCGTGTGGCCGCTTTACTAGGCTGAATGTTGATGTGGTCCTTGTTCGGGATGTCCTTAAAGGGCTTAAGTGAAAACATTCGCTTTCCATTATCAAATGAAAAACATTTAATTTGAAAATAAATCTCAGATCTAGAGCATCATAGGACTTGGCCATGGTGTAAAGCAATATATAGGTATATATTTTGCTTTACACCTGATACTGGTGTGGCTAATCTACCCTCAACGTTCCTGAAATGCAAAAGTACAAAATATTTCTTGAAATATATATATATATTAGATCAAAAGGTGTCAACTTAAAAAAAACAATCAAATAAAAATAATGGAATAAACGCATCATTATTCAGGCATCAGTAAGTCATATGTAGAGTCCAAAGAATATTCATAGATGGGGGGGAAACGTAAAGTTATATGGTAAATGTATGGAACATACAGATCTAGGGTATGAATAGCTGTGTTAGTCGTAACTATTTGTTGAAACCTATTCACATCCCGACAGCAATGAATAGATAAAATGCTATGACGAACAAAAAACTGTTTACTGTGGCTTCTGCAGGACTGCAATAATTCATTTAATTTAGCTTGAATGAAATGATTGGCTACCTGCAAACATTCTGCCAGCTCTCATTGCGCATGACTGGACTCTTCCACAAGGCTAGGCAGATTGCTCAAGCTAGCGAGCAAGCGAGTCATGTGTTTAAGGGAGTGGCTTTCGTTTGAGTCCCTATGTTTCTCATTTCTCTTTCTCAAGTAATCATTGACTATGATAAGAACATGTTATCCATAGAAAATGTGTGTTCACTTAAAGCTGTTTTAATATTAAGGCCCAGACCCATTTCTCTCCCCTTAACAAGAACACTTGCTTTGAGTGCCCTTAGCTGCAAGTCAGCTACCAAGCTGGCTAGCGTTCAAGGGACGATTTTAATGGAAAATAGACACTCCCCCTTGCTCCCTTAAGTATTAGGACACCCTACCGCTTCTACAAAATCTAGGGTTAGGGCTCAAATCTAGGGGAAGGGGGAGAATTGGGACAGGGCCTAGGCCTTTAGGACATCCCCTATGTTTGCTCCTTTATGATTCTATTTCATTGATATGGTCTTTATGCCTCATGACTATGAGCTATAACTAAATATATGTTGTGCACCTTTCACCGGAATTATTTTCAAATTTCGCCTTGTTTGAACAGAATGTAATCTGGACCCACGCTATAATGGTTCTATGATGAAACACTAAAGTGAAAATAACAACAGCAGCCATAACACCACCATATTATTCTTATTCTTCTAATGACAATAATAGTAATAATAATCATATTTATATTTTTATTTAGTTTTTTATTTCGAGTAATTTAGTTATTTTATAACAATAATAGTTAGATAAAGTGTTTTAAAGTGGCCGGGTATTTGGATTGAAATGAGGTGTACCCCATTGTTGAAATAGTGATTCGGAGAATGAAAATTCCGTGTTGCTCACCCTATGACATAGCGAAAACATTGTTTCATGATTCCTGATTTGGGGAAGGTATATACAAAGGAATGCTCAATAGTAAGTTGGTGAGCAAATAAGTAAGAAAGTAAGTAAGTTATATTCACAGCAAAAGAACCAGAAAATGAAAATAAGACCATGGCAAAATTAAGGGATGAATAGAGTTTATGAGACAATACCATATTTCCAATATGTTTCCACAGACAGATATTGGCAAATGTTACTCGATCATTCATTAAAACAAATTAGAATTAAAATGTACATTCTTAAAACATACATTGAGTTGTGCAGACTTTGTGCAATACTGTATACATATGTTTTTTATTATTATTATTATTATTATTCAGAAGACCCTGCACCACCACTTCACACTGTGTATGGGGCCGTACTTTAGTGCAAAACAAAAGTTGCATGAGAATTTTCTTTTCTTACCCCCACACCATCAATTATTCAACATGTCCACTCGCATTTTATTGAAAACCGCACGTAGGCTCATGTTAGGTTACGGCGTTTCATCGGTTGCTATAAGAAAGCCATAATTACAGCGCAAAATGTTTGTATCGTACCAATTCCTGTATGTACAGAAGCAAATATCTCAAGCATAATGTTCTCAAGCATTGTGTGTAACCCCTTGACATGAACAACTTTGGATAAAACACCCTCTCTGGGTGACATTCCTCCAATGATGGGCCGCCCCACAGGTTTGTCATTCGTACAGGGTGTAAGCTACTACCTATTTCCAGGTGGAGTAGGGGTGTTTAACACTTGAAAAGCACATGTAAAAGACACTTTTTCTCTTCATGGATTTTTTTTAACATTCAGATTACTACTTGTATTGTGAAGTGCGATGATGGCCCTATCACATTGCTATAACACCAGACGCGTGACCCAACATAATTGGTTGGCTCCAGAAGCATGACCCAACATGATTGGTTGGCTCCAGAAGCATGACCCAAAATGATTGGTTGGCTCCATGAGATAGGAAGAACTACTATCTCATGGAGACTGTATAGACTGTATAGAAATCAAGATCTTCACTTCTGAAGTGTGGTTGGTGGAGCTGTTGCTGGTTGTGTAAATACTAGTGTAGTATTTGTCACCAGGGTTAGGGGGGGTGGCGAGTTAGGGAAGACAGCGTACAGGCCTACTCTGAAAGATCAAACCGAAGCAAGGTTCCAACACGGAATTCAATGTGTGTTTTTTTTAATCAAATTGAATTGAATTGGTGTATATTATCGAGCCAGAAGGACAATGTGATGTCCACATCGAGTTTGCATCAGCAAGTTTGGAAGTTTATTCAATGTCATAGCAGCAAGTTGTAATGTAAGGAAACAAAGACATACACACTGCAAAACGACCCATGAGTGAGATAAATAATATTAGAAAAGGAATGGTACAACATCGGTCCTCACTGAACACTGTATATACAACGTGATAGTCCCCCTGTGTGTTCTGTAAAAGTAACATGATTGAACAACATAGCGCACACTGGGAGATTCAACAAAATATCCGCAATGGGTATTTAAATGTGCACACCAATGTAACACAAGAAAATACTAGAGCTTATGTTATGAAATATAAAAAACTCTATTGCAATGACATGTGTCAAGTAAAAAAAATACACAAAATGGCTCTTATGTTTATCACTCAAAACACTGTAATATTGGCATATCTGCATAACATCACATCATGTTATAGCATATAATCACGTCTTGGAAGTAGGCATTAATATGCACAGAAACATTGTTACTGTGATTCCAAAGAGTTCACATATGTCTGCATCCGTTGACTCACATCGGACGTCTGTTATTGAGATTTGAATGCTCGTTTGGAAACCAAAGATGCATTTAGAATTACTTATATCGTGTCAAAATGCTGCCAGCGTTTAAAAATATATCCATTGCTACCGATACTCTGTGTTGAGTTAAATTCAAGTAGGCCTACAACCTGTTAAGTGTTGTTGAAGTCACTGGCCATGAATCACTACACCATAACGTAAAACAAAACAAGAGGTTCGAGGAGTATATTTCTCTATTTGATCACAAAAGAAACAATTTCAGGGTGCGTGTGGCCTTGGCTATTTTATTTAGACTTTCGCGTAGATTCTAACAACATACAACACACATCCTTGGGACAGACACACTTTGGAACAACTGGGTATTTGGACAGTGTTGTTATTTGGGCCCACACAGGTGATTGTGTGGGGCAGGGGTGGGGTTTAGATAACGGAAGACATTAAAATAAAAACGCAACAAGCATACCTAGAATATGCACTGCTGCTTTCCCTTGGTAAATGTATTTAATGCAACTAGATACTGCTGTACTTACATACACTATATTATTCCATAGTGAATCCTAATTTGCATACTTTAATATTTAAATGGAATAAACATTTAATATTATACTTGAGTGATATTTCCTTTTATTTCACTTATGTAGGTTAATACAAATATTTTAAATTGTTACCCATTTTCAGCACAGAGTACTGTTTTTATTTGAGCACAGAATTCAGTGGTATACATACAAAGATAGGTATATACACTTTATGAGTAGAATCATGACACTTTTACATAAACACTCTCCTGACTGCGATATCCAATCGGTGTGTATTTCAAATTAAGGAGATATATAGGTGAGTTGTTATTTCTTCTGTGTAATCATTTCTGGGTGTGATGGATTTTGGGCATGGCAAAACCAATGGTGAAGCCATTACAATCTTGTTTTGATCATTAAAAAAAATCTGCAGTAATACAACACAAACAGCATGAGGTAATACAGCTATGTCATTCATCCATCCATTCATTCATTCATTCAATCTCATACATAAATGAGTATTTACTTTTTTCTTTTGCTATATCCTAAGAACACCCCCTTTCATCTCATGCTTACTGTGGAGATAAGACAAGCCATTTTTTTTTCAACTTTGAGAAGAGGACCATGTTAACAAATGACATATTGCCCCACTCACATTAAATTATTGCAATTCTGAGACTGCTCAACTTATTTTGAGAACATAAAAAAGGCATTACTGTAACAGGCGCACTAATAGACTATTTCATGCAATGTTCTGGTTTTTACGACATGTAATGTATACAAAGGCATCGCGTCACACTGTGACACTTAGCGTTTCCTGGCTAAAATCGATTTTTCATAGGTTTGATTTTTCAGAGGTTTCATGGGTCATTGAAATAATCGTCATACGAAGAAGAACCAATAAGAAGAACCGATAAAACAAAAAAGTCACTGGTGAAATTTTCTGAAATTTCAGTTAACACTTTTTAAACTCAGGTTGGGAAATCCCAGCATTCCAATACATTAACATATTCAAAGATTGCCATGTGATGGGGTTAAATGTCAGAGAGGGATTAGTATACAGATGTGTTGAGTGTTTAAGGTGCAGAGATGCCTGGAATAGGTGGATGTGACGAATCATCAGTTCATATTTGCAACATTTTCTTTTTTTTCTTCTTCCGTTTCCCCTTTCTTTCTCTAATGAAAGAGAAGAAATGACAAAAAAAAGTATATTGCTTGAAAAAAAAAAAGATTTTGTTTTTCTTTTTAACACCGTGAGACATTTCATTCGCTGCTTCTCAGGTTGTCTAGGTGGACAAAGCGTTACATTATCAGTCAAAGATACATACAGGGGGATGCGGTGAAACCAGTCCCAAGAGATTCAGGGTCAATGATGTAACGAGAAAGTGACTCAGTCGCCACAAGGGAACTCTTAGTGGATCCACCGGCAGAGGACACCAGGCAAGCAAGGATGTACTGCCTGCTTTGACTGGGAGAAACTGGAAAGGCCAGTCTTTCACAGTAACAATAGTCAGTCTGAGGACCTCAGTGTGTTCCGGTGCTGTGGAAAGGGGGGAAAAACCAAAACAAAAGGACCACACCCCCCCCGCAGCAACAACAACTTTGACAACACCCATTCTCCTCCCCTCTCGCCCCACCCAATCCATCTCAAGCATTCGCCCTCTTGCTGTCATTGGGGGGTGTAAAGTTAAAAAAAGGGAATTGGGAACGTCGCCCCGCTCATTTGCTCTTGCCGGACGTGCTGGACCCCCCCGCGCCCCCTTCCGCTTTGTCTGCGATCTCCGAAGTGTCCAGCTTCTCCGAGCCCTCGCCCTTCTCCGACCTCTCCTTCTCTGACCTGTCCTCCCCCTCCACAAACTCGGAGCGCTCGGATCGCGCGTCCGCGTCGCCCTCCGACTTCTCCTTGCGCTCCGAGCGGTCAGGGTCCGTGCAGGACGTCCCCGGCTTGTCCCAGCCGGCCATCTGCTCGTGCTCCTCCAAGCTGGTGGTGATGTTCGATGTCCAGGTTTTCAGGTCCTCCTAGCAGGGGGGAAGACAATGAGATGAGAAACAATTTAGTGATTTGCAAAGATTTCACTTAATATCGAACTTGGGCATGGAATTAATTAGAAAAGGAACCCCTTTTCACCTTTTTACATGCACCTTGTCTACTTCTAACTGTATCAGGTTCATGAGGCTTGACTACTTTCTAGTATGATGCTGTTAGTGCAATTGCATGTTCTGACAGTTAGTCCTATTTCCTTACCTCATCTTTTGCATGGAATACGAAGTTGGTTGTTTCATCGATTCTGTTGCAGAGAAACACAGGGGGACATATTCAGATCATTTGGATTCTTCATTCTTGAATGTAACAATTTAACAATTTGTCTTACATTTGATTGTTCTTATTATCTCAGCCTTATAAATAGTATCTCATAACAATCTGCCTATGTCAATTCTAATTGTGTGAATGAGATTAATAGAAAAGCTGGATTGTTTTCTTACTGGAGGACAAAGACATTCTTCTTCTTCTTGTAGCCAATGGTGGGGTCAAATGAACAGTTGCAGAGGTCAATAGGAGCCTCGCTGTTGTACGTTGTGGTGCGATACCTCCCGTCCTTATAAAAGGTCAGTTTTCCATCGATCAACACGCAGTACACGTTCATCCAGGACTTACTGTAAAGAATAAATCAAAAACATGTAAAAAGCATTACTCAGGTGCATTACTCATTACTACATAGGTGAAAGCAATTAAATAATTAGAAGAGTTGGCTGTCTATTGTAAAACATACATGTTTTTTCAAGATCCCAAGATTGAATGAGGATTTATTATTCAATAATAAAACAGATTAATGCAAATATATCAAACCGGAAGTTCTTATACGACACGTTCAATGACCAAAAGTCTCAGATGGAGACGCCCTGGCTGTACCTGTTGGGACTCCTCTGTTGGGCTTCCAGATCAGAGGCGGTGGCTGTCTTGCGGTAGAGGAAGCCCTCGTTGTGGGCAGTGTGTGAGGGCGGCTGGGGCGTCGTCGGGGCACCGGTTGCCGGGGCGGAGCGGGACCGCCTGGACTCTTCAGGTTCCTTCGGACGGGGCCTCCTCCGTGGCTTGGGGCGGTCTCGAGCACGAGGTCGCCCATCGAAGCGAGTCACAGGCGCAGAGAGGCTGCTGGAGGGCCGGTAGTTTTCTCCTCGGGCCTGAGGGGGTAGGGGAGGAGACAAGGGTGTCACTTAGGTCCTCAACCAAAAGAGAAGAGGTTTCATTGGTTATGACAGTATGACTCACCTCTGCTGCCTCTCTCTCTTGCACTTGCTCCACAATCTCAGCCATAGTGGACCTCTTCTCCCTGTAGCATCAACGGAGACAAGTTACTCACAAGACATCAGCACAACATCAACACCAAAGGCAATGGTGAAAAACCATTACGAAAAACCAGTATGAAATTGTGTCTCAACTCATGAGCAGTTGAACCTTCCTGCCACAGACAATTCTAGCAGGCTCACCACTTACCCTGAGCGCTTGTCGTCACCCTTCACTGAGCCGTCCTTCACTGAGCCCTCCAAGTCGCTGGAGTCCTGCCTCTGCAGCCGCGGCTTGCCATTCCCCTCCTGTTCGCTGGAGGACTGCCTCTCTACGCGCCTCCGGTAGCGCTCCTGCCGGACGATCATGGGCAGCTCATTAAGCCGGGCCTGGATCTCTTGCTCGCTGGAGGTTTGCCTTCCCAGCTTGTACTCCCGTTCCCTCCGCAGGTGGTCCATCTGGGGGTCGGAGCGGCTGCCGCGGGGGTCCCGCTGTAGCCTGCCATGGAGGAGATCCAGTCCCGACTCTGGACACATGTCCGCCATGGGGATGTCCCCGTACTGTTCCCTCTGCATTCTGCTGGCCTCCAGCAGGGGGTTCACTGCCTTGTGGATGTGATTGATCCTGGGCTGCAAGTCTGCCTTGAGGTGCTGCCATGCATACGCCATTTTAGGGTCCATGATACCACCGCTCTGAGCCAGGAATGCAGAGCTGCCCAGGCTCCCACTGCCATAATGATTTTGTGCTAGATAACCTGAACTGCCCATTCCTGCACTACTCTGATAATTTTGCGCCATGAGAACTCCACTTCCCATATTTTGCTGTGCCAGATATCCCGTACTACCTACATTTTGCTGCTGTTGCTGCTGCTGCTGCTGCTGCTGCTGCTGCTGCTGCGCCAGATATCCCGAACTACCTAGATTAGGCTGTTGTGCCAGATATCCAGAACTTCCCATATTTTGCTGTGCCAGATATCCCGAACTGCCTACATTTTGCTGCGGTGCCAGATATCCTGAACTACCTAGATTTGGCTGTTGTGCCAAATAGCCAGAACTGCCTAAGTTATGCTGTTGTGCCAAATAGCCAGAACTTCCCATATTTTGCTGTTGTGCAAGATACCCAGAACTGCCCATGTTCTGCTGCTGCGGTAGATAGCTTGACTCCCTTCCTAGACTCCCGGTGTTCTGTTTTGGAACTATGTGACCAGAACCGTCAAACCCGCCGCCACTGCCTTGATAGTTGTGCATCAGGGAGCCTGAGCTGCCCACAGACCCAGCGTTGAGTCCAAGGTAGCCCGAGACCTCGGCACCTCCTCCAGATTGATGGTTCACTCCCAGGTAACCAGAGCTCTCTCCTCCACCACAGTGGGGGTTCAACCCTGAGTAGCCGGTGCTATCTCCGACCCCGGCTGCCGCCAGGTGGTTCATGCCGAGGTAGGAAGAACCCTCCGGCTTCCTGCCACATTGCTGATCCAGTCCATGGTAGTTGGATCCATTCAGGACAGGGGAGTAGCTGGCCATCGCCGTGGCCAGTCTCTGGGATGCAGAAGTGGCGGCCAGCTCCAGGTTGCTCTGCATGGGCTTGGGCTCAATGTGGGCTTGAACTGTCTGCCTAAGGAAAGAGGAGCCGGCACTAGAGGACGGGAGGCTGGTCGTCAGACAAGACAGGGGGAACATCCGTCGGCTAGACAATGGAGTGGTCTTTTGCTCCTCTTCTTTTTTCTTCTCCGCCTAAATGGTGTTTGAGGAAAACAACAACAGGGCATGAACCCAGTAGAAGGTGAGGGAAATTATATCAACAAGAAATGTGCAGTGCTAGATTAAAACAATATGTATAATCCCACACAGATGTAATGCCTGCTTCATTAGATAGCATACAATGGAGCAAGTGCCAGTGCAAATGGGAAACCGCAAACAAGGGTGCGCAGCATGTAACAAAGGTCACAAAACAAATTCAAGCCCACGATGGTGCTAGCGCACAGCATGCACCCTTGCCTGCTAAGCTAACAGGACACCCCAAGGTCAGGTGTTGCTTTTTCTTCCCATTCTTTTTTCTATTTCCAATAGCTGTGCTAAATGACTCCAGCACATGATAGACTGTCAATCTACAGTCAAGCTTACTGCGGAAAGCTGGCGTAGCGAGCTGAAGCGTTCTTTCCAGGTTACGGCAGCCTTGCGGAAAGCCTCATGGCGGAGAATGAGCTGCTCAACTTCGTCTGTTTGGGCCTGGGTCTCTCCTCCTTCCGGAGCTTTGGCGGCGATGAGCGGCTCCTTGGCCGTCAGCCAGGCCTCCGCCTTCACCGTCTCCTGGGCAAACTTGAACATCTCCTGCTCTGGAAGAGACACCGCACACAACGCCCCATCACAAACCTGTGACCGTGGATGCTTCTATATGTATAGTGGTCTGGTGTTTGATGATAGCATATTGGATGTCGATATTATGATTATGGTTCATGCTTATTGGTTCACTGCCATTTATGTAGGAGAGAGGCTGGGTCTTTTAAATCCTGTGAATGTATACCCAATGAGCATTCGCTGTTTAAAATGTAGAACACTGAGAGACTCTTAAGGAAACCTTGAGTGATCTTTAGTGTTACTTACTGCGTAGAAGTCTTTCCTGGTGTTTCTCCCATTTCTCAACCAGATCCTTTTGCTTGGCCAGGAGACTGTCCAGCTTCTCTTTTATCTGTCGGGGAGATATAGATCATGGCACTCATGGTCATAGCACTTGATGGTTACAATGCAGCCAGCCAAGAATAAACAGTGTGAGCTGTTATTGTATGTAGGTTATTGATCTGTGATTGTAACGCTAGTGCTTTTATTTTTATACCTATACACCCTTCAAACACCAGCGTACGGAGTCTGATTTCTTCCAGAAGCCTATCAACAAATGTATTTAAACCGGGTTCTAAATCTGGTGTTAAACACTGTCTGCCCGACTGACCTCCTCAGCTGCAGGATTACCAGCAGCCAATAGAATCTTCCCCAGGTCGGCGCACTGCTGTATGGTTTTACTGCGGTTGTCCATCTTGGCTTTCAGCTCTTGGTGTTGTTTCATCATCAGCTCCAGCATTGACACATCCCTGTGGCACAACATATAATATTCATCTGGAAACAGCAACAATAACAACAACAATAACATGCTACATGGCATAATGCTAACATAATGCTAGCTGGACGTTAAGAGTAATTGCATGGGTCATTTTTAGAAGTTATAGTCTTTTACGTTTCTGTTGACTAATATATATTGCAAACACAGATATTTGACTCACTGGCTGAACCTTTACATTAACTTGGATGAACAACAGAAAAGGGCAATTGTATAATATGGGCAGACTGAAAATTATGCTGACATTTTGTACAGTGAGTAAATATTGAAAAAAAGGGCTACATTTCTGCCTTTTAAACAAAGGCTCTTACTGAAGGAATGAACTGGAGCTTTGCTGTGGCGTGGAGGCCTACCTGGGTTCATCCCATCGAATCTGGCCCATGATGCCTTCCATCCACATGAGGTTCTCACGCACCACCGAGAAGAACTGCACCTTGTCGGTCACCGAGGTCACCTGGACCCGGCTGGCCTCGCAGGAGGTCAGCAGCTGCCTCCACGCCTCCATCACCTCCATCTCTTTCACCATGATGGCCTCCGCCTTCTCCCCAGCATAGATGGTTCTCAGCTGGGCCGCGTTCTCCTGCAGCTGCCTCACCTGCAGCGAGAGGGGAAGGAGAAGGTTTAGGCTCAGGTCGAGCTATGCGATAAGGTAGCGAAAACCAGTGTCATCAGGAATATCCGAAAAATAATTCCCGGGACGACTCACTTTCTCATCGGGATTAAAAATCTTTTAATTCGGATTTTGAAGGATTTACAGGCAAAAGAATCGAACGTGATGAGGTCTAATGTACGCCTCCATACGTTATCCCCTTCCCTGTTAACTGGCTAGGGAATGGACATTGAGCCGAGAGCAGGAGGGCACACCTGCGCGACGAGCAGCTGAAGGGCGTGCTCGAAGGAGTGCATGAGCCTCTGCAGGGTGGCGGGGTTGGCGATGCTGGCCTGGCACGCCCTCACCTCTGGCAGCTGCCTCATCTTCCCCGCGATCTGAGCCAAGACCTGGGGCACAGGATGGCATGATCAGGCGCATCATCGTCATCATCGTCATCATCATCATTGCAAGGTTTTTATAAATAGAAGCCGGACACGACCGCCCAGACGGGTTGCCTCTAGGCAGACCAACGCATAAGGAAACGCCAGAATTTTCCTCCTTTAGATACAAAACCCCTTTTGTCTAACTAACATAGTTACTACACTATTTAGCAACCATGTAAACTACGTTTCTACAGAAAATCCATGGACATGATTCTATAGAAAAAATATTTATTGACTTTCCAAGCAAATGCTGGTAGGCAAAGTGAATAGAGACATGGGTCATAAATATAAGGAAGGTCGTCGGGTGCATATGGGAGTGAGGCATCTTGATCAATGATGACTTACAGGTAGGGTGAGGACTTTAGGGCTCCGAACCCAGAACCTTTCGTCTGGTCCCTACCCCTAGACTAAATCTAGACCAACCCGTCCTGCATTATGAACAGGGCTGGTATCTATGGACGGGTGAGTCTGGTGGCTTTCTACGGGCTGGACGGGACGCTACTTCCTAGTACCTCTTTGCAGTCAGTGAAGAACTTGTGCAGCTGATGGGACGCGATCAGCATCTGTCTGCGCGTCTCCATCAGCTCCAGCAGGTCGGCCCAGGACTCGTTCAGGCCGTCCTTCCACTCGGCGATGGTGGCGGCGTCGGTGTGGCCCAGGTCGATCATCTCGTTCACCATCTTGTTCACCTGCTCCATCCGCTGCTGGCCCACGCTGTCCGTCTCCATGGAGAACTTGGTGAACTTCTCCTGGAGGACCTGAACACCCCGAAACGGCAACGCACTTCGCTTAGCGACTATTCTTATTGTCTTTAGTAAGAACATGAAAAATTCTGTATTATTAACACATGCATGGGGTCTTGGTGTTGTCAGTTGAATGTCATACTTGTAAGAATACCATATCTCTTACTTCATGTAAAGAAAATACATGATATAAATACATGAATGACATGAAAATGGTTTGGATCGAAAATAGAGAAAAACGTATAAGATGCTAACTGACAGCACACAGTTTGATTAATGCTATCTCAATTGGTTATAATAATTCAATAGTCGAACATCAAACGTGAGCGACTGTGTACAACTGAAAGGTGAGACTTTCTTTTTTGGACTTTTGTAGAACTGGTTTAATTGTATGTCTGAGTGTTTAATGTTAACTTAATATCTTATAGTGTTCATTTATTACATCAGTGCCTGTAACTATAGGCGCAGACGCATGTTCATACCATCTACCCTCAACTGAGGTTATTTTTTACGTGGGCATGACGATGGGCATAAGCAATGTCATATCCATTGTTATGGATGCAATAAACTTGACTTTGACTTTGATATCACGTCGTCCTCTCGGAGACCCACCGTGACGTCCTCCAGGTCGTGGCCCAGCTCGGTGGAGCTGGCCACCGCCTCTCGCTCGGTGATCCACTTCTCCAGCTCCTCCACCTCCTTGTTGAGCTGGTACATCCAGTACTGCTGCTCCAGCTTGGTCTTGCGGTGCTCCACCATGTCCTTCAGGGACACGTACAGCCGGTCTATGTGGGACTGCTGCTTGGTGATCTGCTGGCTGCTTGGACGTGGAGGACATGTCAAGTGTGCCGTTAGCAGTGCATTCGGTTGGTAATGGTCTGACTTCACATTCTTCACTATGCAAGATAGGACAAAATACAACTATTGTATAAGCGCTGTGATTGTTCTTTTACGACTCCATGGTGTGTTTGTGTGACAAAATAAAAAAAAAAAACACATTTGATTGGAATAGATAAAGAATCAAGGCATCCCTGTAATTGTCTCCACACTTAAAACACGAGGGCCCCCCCCTATCTGCCTACCGGTGCTTAAAACAGCACTGTCAACAGCCGGATCACTGGGATATCCATTCCACATTACCTCTCTGGGTGGCCCAGTTCCAGCAGGCGTTGGCGCTGCTGGGACAGCATGCCTACTGTCTCTGCGTACGTCTCCACGGTCTGCTCCAGGACCAGGTGTCCCTTCAGCAGCTGCAGGGTGCTTTCCTCATCCTGAAAACCAAGACAGCGACTAGAACGATTACAACCCAGATACAGATGCAGGTTACGCCACGCCACAGCACGTGGTACTCCGTGAATATGCTTGTCAGATTACAGCTTTTTAATGTAAGCTCCTTCCAGGTGCCTCAGATCCTCTGGCTCCCGGCCTGCTTGTTCCTCAGGTGAGGAACAGGTGAGACCCCCCCGGGGAGGCAGTGGTTAGTGTCTATGGTCCTCACCAATGGAACAGACTGCCGGTAGAGCATCCAAGTCTGTCCAGATTTTCTTAAAACCTTAAAATGTACGTCATCAGTTTTCACTTTCTTCGAATCAAGTTGTATCATCTTTTCTCTTCAAATCCACCTCCCAAATATAGTCCTGTTATTCAGACTTTACTTCATATTTAAAAGGGTTATTTATTGTTACTTGTTCCCGCTGTGCTGTCACCCTGTGGACCACCATTGTTCTGCGTTGTTACACCATGAGCGGCCACGTGAATATCTTGACTGTTTGATTGACTTGATTGACAGGTGTGAGGGGCGGTTCCTTACGGTGCCCTTCTCCTCGTTGGCGACCTGCAGCTTCTGCCCGGACAGCCAGGACTCCACCTTGACGGCCTCGCTGTAGTACTGCTGCGCCTGCAGCACCGCGTCCAGCATCACGGACCGCCGCTCCGCCTCCAGCCGCAGCACCTCCCACAGCTGCCTCACGTGCCCCGCCCCCTCGCGCACAAAGTCCACCTCGGGGGTCCGCAGGGAGGCGATGATGCCCGCCCGGTCTAGAACCTCCTCCACCCGGGCACAGCGGCCCGTCAGCTCCCTCTGGAGGGTCTGGGGAAGAACGACGAATCAAGACGTGAGTGAGTGGCGGGGCGGCGTTTGGCGCTTGGTGAATGTCGTGGGGTCTGATGATGTTGTTTTGCGTGTGCGGTTAGGGTTAAGGTTAGCGTTAGTGGGTCTGAGGATGTTTTGCGTGTGCGGTTAGGGTTAAGGTTAGTGTTAGTGGGTCTGATGATGTTTTGCGTGTGTGGTTAGTGTTAAGGTAAGTGTTAGTGGGTCTGATGATGTTTTGCGTGTGCGGTTAGGGTTAAGGTTAGGGTTAGTGGGTCTGATGATGTTTTGCGTGTGCGGTTAGGGTTAAGGTTAAGGTTAGTGTGAGTGGGTGGTAAAATGAAAGGGTTTCAATAAGGCTGTCTCACCTGGTTCTTTTTCACATGGTGCTGCACACTCTGCAGGTTGTTGCCGTACTCCTTAGAGGACGCCAAGGGAAGCCTCTCTTGAATCCAGAGCTGCAAAAAAGAATAAAAGGTTAGTTTGTGGTTTTTGTAGTGAAAAACAAGTTGCACACTGTATATCTATTTCCACGAATGACCTGATTACCCTAAACAACACACATAGAGTGGTGGTGTTACGGTACGCGGATAGACGTAGCAGGGAGAAAAATAGGCCTAAGTATAGTGCGGCTCATGTGTAGCGCGTCATTGAGGGAGGGTTAGTGAGGATTGAAAGGACTGCTGCTGCTCACTATCTCATCCTCCAGGTCCTGGGCCACTTGGTGCATCTCCTTGGACGCCAGCAGGATGCGGCGTCTCTCCTTCAGGGGCTCAATGAGCCGGACGATGCGTGTCTCCACCACGCCTGACTGCTCTCCGCCTTCCCTGTTGCCGGCCACCCGCTGGGGCAGGCACACTCCCTGCAGGCTGCCCAGATCGCTCACATCCTTGTATATGTCCCCGATCTGGGACTCCATGGTCTGAGCCAGGAGGCGGAGGAGGAATAAAAGGGAAGGATGTCATGTGACCCGAAAAGAAAAAGGGAGGCGGTAAACGACTTATCACAAAACATGTTTCGGATTTTTGATACCATTGAATGCGTCAATGTTGTGTAAGGGGTCTCTTTGTATTAAAGTTGCAAAGCAGTGAGGGTATTATTTATTGCCAGTGTGCAAAGACAATATACAGTAATACCGGCCCTTTAGAAGGTGCATTTTAAGCAACATTTATACGGGGAGACTATAAAGAAATGAATACATCATGGATATCAAATGGGGGAGTCCAACCACTACAGTTGGGGCCTCAGTGGATCACCTGGAATTTCTGCAGCTGCTCATTGAAGGTGGGCAGGTGGTGTGCCTGCTCCAGCTGGGGTGGCTGGCGCTCCAGGTGGGACAGCTGGCTGTCCAGGTCCGAATAGCTCTTGACCGCCGGCTCCGGCTTGTTGTTCTCAAAGAGCTGCCGCGCCTTGGCCTTTGTGGTCCGCTCCAGGTCGGACCAGCACTCCCGGATCTCCTCCAGCTTCTGCTGCACCACCGGCCGCAGCTCTGGCTTCTCCTGGATCAGGTCCTGGCCCTCCTGGAGAGACACAGGGGCACATGTCGGACCATGTCGTGGTTCATGGTCCATGGTTCATGGTTCATGGTTCATGGTTCATGGTGGTACCCTGCTGCAGTGCGATTAGTTTTTTCCGTTCTTCTGGATTGCCACCTCGGTAGCCATCTTCCAGTGGAGTTTACATCATCAGTTGTTTCAGTGTTGAGTGTTTTTTTATCGGAGCTACGCGTACGCTGGTTAATGTCAGGTCTAGCTTAGAGCGAGGCTTCCCATACACCCAGCTGCCTCGCATGTCTTCAGTTGGTTACAATCACATCCCCCATGTATGTGAATTGCCAAGTGGCCGTGCAAGACTATCCGTCACCCAATGCAGTAGAGGTTTTAGACCATACTGAACACGTTCAAACCATGATGTGTAAGTTGCCTTTCGGACAACATCTTTCTCAAATGACACAACGGCAACCACCATTTTAACTACCATTAAACCCACTTACCTGCCAGGGAAAACCACTCATTTCAAAGGTCAAAATAGTTGTTGTTATTATTTTAAAAGGACACAGCAACAGATTGTGAAGATAATGACAAAAATCTTTAGCAGCCAAAAGCTATACTAGTATATTAGGATCAGACTCCCTACACCACACACATAGATAAAGACAATCATCCACTCATAATCATGCATGTAACCAAACCCTCCCTCGTGTCAGATGGCATATGGTCATTTCAAGCTGCCTCGTACGGGAGCTTTGCCCATGGTGTGAGGTGGACCAAGAGAATGTGTCCTTTTCTTTTGCGTTTATGTGCTCTCACTGGCTCTTGTCCAGTTCCCTGAAATAGAACTGTAGCAGTGTACCCTCCCTGTCTCAGACCTGGGCAAAAGGAGGTGCTTTTATCATGTGTGGTTCCACATTTTGACGGAGAGAATCTCAACATGCGTGTAGCGCTTTAATGACGGATGAGAACCACGGAGTCAGCGACTACCTTTAGTGGTTTATATCGTACAATAACGTGAGAGCGTATTATTACAGGAGAATTTCTTGACGTCATGTGTGTATGTATGTACTGTATGTATGTGCTTGGGATTCAGCTGTGTCTGCATACAGATACATTGCTGCATATACCGAACAAATCGGTACCTACACTGAATCCGTCTCCCCGAATTCTCCTTGTTTTCTGCATTTTCCAAGGCGAGCTGGACCTGTCCTGTGGCTTTCATATTGCTGTGCTGCATTCCTCCACTTGGCACAGGCTCTCTGCTTTACTGCTGCTAGCGCTCACTCTCTCATCCCTCTCTCTCTCTCTCTCGCTCTCTCTCTCTCTCTCTCTCTATCTATCTCCCGCTTTCTCTCTCTCGCTCTCTCGCTCACTGCTTACTCGTCTCAGACTCTCTCTCACACCCTCCCTCCTCTCTCTCTCTCTCTCTCTCTCTCTCTCTCTCTCTCATAATGCAGAGCCAGCAAAACGCAGGTTTCTCCATCTCTTTTCCAACCCTTTCTCACTCACTCTGTCCCTCTGTCTCTCTCTCCCCTCTCTCTCTCTCTCTCTCTCTTGTCTCTCTACTCTTCAGGCTTTACTGACACACAGGGCGAGGGAAAAGGAAATCATGGAAGCGACGGAGAGGAAAAGAGTTAAGGTAAAGAAACGGGCGGAAAAAAATGGTGTATAGCACAGAAAAATGCTGTATCTGCTGTGGGCGGTTTGGTTCAGTTTGGATTGGAAAAGGAAGAGGGGAATACATCCGACATAACCCTGCACATAGCGCAGTGTTTCCTCAACAACCAGAAGGAAATGTGCTATTCTCGTAGCATTGTGTCGCCGACACACTGCAGCCTGCCCGTGCCGCCGGTACAGATCAGTGAAAGGGCGGGTGCCATTAAATGGCTTGTTTTACAATGTTGGCACAAACACGCATTCCAGAGTCAGGCATAAAAGTGACAGTATGCAGCAGATTGTATTGGCTGCTGGAAGAAGTATGCTATCGCCAATGCAGCTGCTATGCAAATGAAGTGATGAATGCAGGAAAAAAAATGCTTAGATATTCTTACAGAAGCCCACATGCAGTAGAACCTGCGTGAGCCCCACTTCAGACGCCCAATCAGTATTGTGATGGGTAAGCATAATGCAAACAAATAAAAAATAAAACTGGTTCAGTGGACCATGGCAGAATGTTATACTGGAAGTAGTCAACTTTTTCAACCTGGTGCTTTTATTTGCGTATTTTAAAACGATTATTGATATTTGTGTACAGTTAAGATTGAAAAAAAGAATAGACAGTACTTTGGAACCAGTGACACTCCTACTCCTCTACATAGTACAAGCATAATTAAATTGTTTTCTATTTTATGTATTTTTACTGAGTTCATATCGATCTATGGCTCAACCAAAGGTCCATAGCAATGGCAATAACACAGTAATGTGGATTTTTAAGTGTGTATGATTCAGCATATTGTACAGGATTTTGATATCGTAACAAATTCTGGGAAAGGGTTTGGCCTTGATTATTTGTAATACACTACAACCCCACGTGTATTTCAAGTATATAAAACCGATTTTATTGGATGTACAATTATTTTTTTTGGAGTACCTTTGGTTATAGCACATTTAACATGAGGATCGATCTAGTGTTCTGAAGAGGGATCAATCCTAATGAATATTTCTAACCATACAAACAAATGCATGTATCTAGGGAACGTGGTCCATGCCTAGTAACATGAGAGAAACCCTCTTGCGTTGCAAGGCATGGAAATCAGACACGGTGGGACACCTCCTGACAGAACAAGAACAACAGCAAAACCATTGAACAGAAGAAACTGTAATTGATACGTCATCGTTCTAAAATTAAATCTATGAATGAAAAAGGCTAGGAGCATTCCCTTTTCTTCGGAGCTCACCTGGCCATGTGAAAATGATAAATATTAAAATGGAGACACTAGGAAACACAGAGGGAAGTTCTGATATACTCAAAGCTACAAATAGACATAAAAAAAAACTGTACAAAAGCAGTCTATTTTCCAACATTCATATTGAAAATGTTATGACGTATGACTGGGTTCTCCGTTTAAGTTTTACACAGCACAGGGAAAGGAAGGAAAACGGATAGAATGAACAAAATGTTCTACATGGAAAATAGCAACCTGGTACGATCCTACTTTCCAACAACTGTAAATGAGCTGCGTAGGATATCTCTCTCATTCTATCTACATCACAATCCTGTGTTCTGAATAAAGAGAGCAAGAGTCAACAGGGTAACTGGATATCATCAATTTCAACCCTGAGCAGCTTAACATGCTTCCTCTGTTGAGGTTAACATGATACTCGATAAGTAAACAGTTCTTCCGGTTTCCACGAAAAGAAAATCCTACATCCTTACAGCAGCTACACAGTTATCAACGACCACCATCGATCCATCAAGTATTACCGCATACATTTGGTTGGGTGGGGGGGGGGGAGGGGCATGCGCCGTCAATAAGATCTGGAACAAAAAACGCCATCAGCTCATTATCTGGTTCAAAGCCCTTGAGCTAGACTGACGGGGCCACGACATGGCAGTGTGTTTACAGAGGCATTTCCCTCCCAGAGCCGGTGGTAGAGCACTAGCTTTGGCACAAGGTCAACCCTGGATCCTCCCACTGTACCAGAACAGCGTCTTCTCCTTACTGTGGCCATAGAGGTTGAAGCACAAACACTCCCAAAAGCACACATAGTTCTCCAATGGCCGACAGAAGGGCGCAACGTCATGTTCTCTCTCTCTCTCTCTCTCCCTCTCTCTCCTGCTCTCTCTCTATCTCTCTCTCTCTCTCTCTCGCTCTCTCTCTCTCTCTCGCTCTCTCTCTCTCTCTACCTCTCTCTCTCTCTTTCTGTCTATCTCTCTCTGTCTCTCTCTCTTTGTCTCTCTCTCAGTGTCTCAGGTGACGACAAAGAGAGATGGGGAGGGAGGCAGAGACCAAGGGAGGGAGGCGAGGGAGCAGCTAAGGAGCTAAGGGACGTTAGCATGGAGACTAAGCTAGGTCTCTGTAGGACACAAAGAGACAGGGGCACTGGATAACCACGGTCAGCTCGTTAGCACTCTGGTAGCAATGTTATTAATTGTGGCAGCCATCTTCTCCCACTGCTCTCAGGGTGTCACTCAAATCCGGCTTCAGGTGTCTGGTGTCTGGCGTTAAAGGTTATACGTGAATACGCTGATGATTCAGAAGCCAAACAGTATTCTGTTTCAATCCCGTGTCCATCGCATGTTACGCAGAGATCTGATTCCTATCAACATCAACATGTGTAGGCCTATGTTATTTCCAATTTGAATTTCCAGTTTCAATCTTTCTATATGTCTAAGTATGGTATGTGTATGTATATGTCAATTAAATATCTAATAGTACATTTTGAATCAAGAAATATTTAAAAGCAGGCATGTTTTAACACATCCTACCACACCCAACTGTCACCGTCTTTACAACCTGCTAGCTTTAAGGGAAAAACGAATATCCTCATATTAACAGGATATATACAAGATATTTTATTGCTTGTAGCACAATTATCTCATGTCTCATCTCTTTTTATTGGGAAAACTCGGAAAGATGATAGAACTATTATTTTATACAAACTAACTAGACTTTCATTACAGTAAAATAAATGCAGAGGGTGATTGATTATGTGTCTGTGCAGGAATAGTGTTGCATAATTTGATTATCATTGGTAAAATATTCACAATTTATCACTCCTAGTAGCTCATTGGTATCAGAGCCTCAATAGACATTACACCAGACACTAAGACCTTTTGGATTCACCCATAGAGTGACTGCCAGTCCACAGGGCATCAAGTGATTGGCTGCTGGCACATGGGAAGTGATGTGGTCACCTTAACCAATCAGAAGGAGGGTTACTGTGTAAGCCGGGTGAGAACTACAAATAATCAAACATTTAGAACCTTTGAAAAGGAACATCGTAAACAGCAGCACATGGACAGACATAATTTGGGTTTATGTTTACTGGGAATCAAGGGCATTAGGCCTCCAGTTAAACAGAGCGCTGTCTCAACTGGCGCCCTGGGACCACTTTAAGTTGTCCTGCCGCCGTTAATCAGCTATGGATAGCACAATAGGAAGATGGACCGCTGAACCTTTGTTTTATCAGGAGGATATATTCAAGCCATTGACCATCATGCCAATGAATGAATGGCACAACAATTATGCATGTGTCTTAAAAAGAGACTATTTTTGGGGGGGTGCCAAACAATGAACTAGTATGATAAATACTGTCATAGCAATCAGAAATTTCTATGAGACAGGAAACAAGGAATGGTTGACTGCAGATGGTAAACATCGAAGTATTGGTTGTTTAATAATTCATCTGAATACATATTTAAGGGCCATGTGTGGATTATTATCAACGTATTATATTGAACAAATAAGAACATTATGATAGTAAGACATTTAATTTATCAAGCATGTGCAAACCAAACTTTGATAGCTGTTGGCACACATTGAAAGAACTGGAAATGCATGAATGTCTGTAATATTTGTGTAATATAAATAAATGTGTGATGCACCAGCAATGATTTTCCCAATGCTCGCATTTGAATGCTAATAATAAACCATATTCAGATGTCTTATTTCATAGTTTCTGAGTATGCTGATTGATGAATGATGACAAACTTGGTCAGAAAGATACAGGGCTTAAATGATAGAGAAAATATAACCATTCAAAACTAAAGTTATGTTGCTGATATTGTCACTCGTATCATGAGGTTAAAATCCTTCAAAATAGGATGTTTGTGAATTCCAAGATGGCGTCCAACTGAATAAAACCGATAGAAAGCCAGCACATTTGAGACACATTCCAGCAGGGCAGATCAACAACAAAATGTTGCGGTAACTTGGTTTTAGGCCTTGTCCCGACTAAACCACACATCATATAAATATGCATAGAAACGATTACTGTTTTTCTCCTCTACTGTTATGACTAGCATGACTCATCCAGCGGGGTTACAATGCAATTGGATATTCTTGCGTTTACCTCCTCGTCAGCATATCATTTTCACACAAGAGAAGCAATACGTTTTGTGCTGTATCAGAAACATGTTCCAAGCCATTGACTGAAATCAAGCATCATTAATCATCAACCATTTACATTTGAATAACCCCCCCCATCCCTCCAGCCTAGTTAAGGCACAGGGTTTCCACAGATGTCGTTTGGCTCTCTCAGGTTTGCAATGCACCATGGGTACACAGGAGAAGACGAACAAAAAAATGGATCTAGGAATATTTGTTTGCTAGTGGATTCCCCTCAGATCAGGTGAATATCACAGTAACCACACGACTGTCACCGGGTGGGGTATATACCCTTTTTGTCTTTTGCTGATTTAGTAAAAAAAAAACACTCTCTCTTCAGTACGGTGGCTACAAAACCATCCAATGACATCCATCCAACACCCCACCCCCCTGTACTGACAGAGCCCTCGTGTGTCTACGTGTGTTTGTGTGTGTGTGTGTGTGTGTGTGTGTGTGTCTGTGTGTGTGTGTGAATGTGTGTGTGTGCGTGTGTGTGTGTGTGTGTGAGGGAAATCAAAGAAATGTCCCATCTCATCACCTGTGCCCCGGTCGACACCCAGCACAGCTGCTCTGACAGTCATAACCTTGAGCCTGCCATGCTGGATGTCCCCGGGAGCCGCGTGATGTAACCAGCGGAGAGCGATGACACCTCTCCTCTCCCCCATTCTCACCTATTTTCCATTTCCACCTCCACCGCACCCAACAAGCAAAAACCAACCCCCCCTCCCCATCCTCCGCCGCCAC
>JAOPUD010000145.1:10804496-10814870 GCA_027122715.1 Trisopterus minutus | reverse complement strand
CAATTAAGGCTATGACACCACGCGGTACAGATCTATACAGGGGGGAAGTGAGTGGGCTGTAGACGGAGCAGCCTGCTGTATTCACCGTGCATGTGGTACACTTGTAGAAAAAGTATTGAAGCAATATTTCTTCTAATCTGATTTTATTTCAGCCTCTAGTTGGCAATGAGGAGAAAAGATTTGCATAAGATATCCATTAAAACTAACACTGTGTCAAGATGACATCAAAGAGGGATGGGTTTCATCATGTTGTCATCATCATAGCGAGCTGGAACAGTCGATTTGGGGGCTCTGCTGAGACTCGTTCAGACAATGCATTGGCTGACCTCCCATGCTTTGTGCCCCGCCAGACTCGAGGTGCAAAGAAAGAACCTTCTTGCCACAACGCTCCAGCAACCTGGTGGCTCTGTCCAGCTTCCCCGGGGCGGGGAACACCTGGCTTCGACACCTGGTGGAGCTGGTGACGGGATACTACACTGGCAGCTTCTACTTTGACGGCACACTGTACAACAGAGGTAGGGGCTACGGGGTCCCCAGGGACCTGCTGCACGCTGGTCAGTGTTGACTTTGGGCTCACTGTCGCTTCCGTCCTCCCCTCAGGCTTTAAAGGGGAGAAGGACTACTGGAAGAGCGGCCGGAGCATCTGCGTGAAGACCCACGAGAGTGGACAGAAGGAGATCGAGATGTTTGACGCGGCCATCCTGCTGATCCGCAACCCGTACCGGTCCCTGATGGCGGAGTTCAACCGCAAGTGCGCCGGGCATTTGGGCCACGCCACGGACACTCAGTGGAAGAGCAAAGGTAACGTCGACCCCACTGCCATGGTCCTCTGTGATTTGGATGCCAATCGTTCTTTTCAACACTGCAATTGTTTGAAACAGTAGGGCGGTTCTCGGCAATCTGTTATGTACAATAAAGCTGGGTATATCCATAAGATGTATATTTAACAGAAAGTCATTCATGGAAAGTAGGCAATTGTTTTCATGTTTTTTTTTGGTTGGAACCAATAAGTGCATTCTCCAGATGGCCCGTGTTTTTGGCAGATGCGTGTCTTTCACAGCCAAACTGCGAACAAATAAAAATGAAAAGCTGGCGGATTTACAACAATAACCAATAATCTCTCTCTTTATTACGCAGAATGGTCAGAGTTCGTATCAAGCTACGCCCCCTGGTGGGCTTCCCACGCGCTGAGCTGGCTGAAGTTTGGCCAGCGGCTGCTTGTAGTGCACTACGAGGACCTGCAGAGGGCGCTTTTCCCACCGCTGCGCCTGGTCACGCTTTTCCTGAACGTCACCGCCAGCGAGGAGAGGCTGATGTGCGCGCAGAGCAACCAGAACGGCCACTTCAAGCGCTCCGGGGTGAAGCGGCCCTCCTTTGACCCCTTCACGGGGGACATGAGACGGATGATTGACTCATTCGTCAGGTCCGTGGACCAGGCTCTGCTGGACAGGAACCTCACAGGACTTCCACGTGAATACCTACCCAGATGATGGTGGGGGCAGGGGATGGTGGTGGGCAAACCAAACCACTGAAAAGCCCAAGAAAGATTGAAAGAATACATAAATACAGATCGGATCCTGGATACAATGATTGAAAGATCTTCTCCGTGCCCACAGATGGTCCAGCTGACAACAGGAATGCAGGTGTAACTGGTCGACTCCAGAGTCTTCTAACGCGTTGAGCTCACTGTGAATGGCTCGGAGGACACTTGACACATCCTTCCCACTCGAGATGAACTGGGAGAAGTAGACGATTGATTGTAAAAGCCGGTTGAGAATGTCACAAAGCTCGAAGGTCACAAACTGTCTGGTTTGGATTCATTTAATCGTGGCGTTAAAGGACTCTTATGAAGTGACTATCATTTCAAAGTCGGATTTTAATCTGATATGGGATATCTTTATTTTTAATGGGTTGACCACCCCCTTGTAAAGCGTCTTTAAAATTCCACAAGTAAAACATTCCATTTCTACAAGATGCTCATATCAGTAGGATTAGTGTTGGATCAGTTGACTCTGGTCCTGGTGTCTATTCTCTTCACCCATTGGTCCATGCCTCCTCATGAGGAACAACCAATCAAATAGCCAACATTTTTTCATATTGAATTAATGGATGATTTGATAAGGCTGTGTTGCATACCGAATGGTAAAGAATGTCTGGACTGTACATTTCTCAAAGGACTATGACCAAGCTTTCAGTCAACATCAAGTTTTATTCTAAACCGAATGCTACACTGACCTTTGTGTAACCAAATGTACTTTGTACAAACTTCCTGTCTCCTTGTAAAGTATGTTAAATAAAATGGAAAAGAAAAGTTGGATGAGAGACTCCTTGCAGAGACATGTGTAGTGTTTCTATATCACAAAATAAATTGCAGAAGCCTTATGTCCACTATCTTTGCTCTCCCAATGCGCTGGTGCTGCATTTATGGGCAGTTTACCATCTCTCACATTTTTTATAAAAAATATTGAATTGCCTAAATGGCAGATGTCCAAAATGAAAGTGAGTGTGAAGCTACAATTGTTTATGGAGAATTACACCCTCAGTTATCCATAGAAACTAAACCAATCTGCAGACAGATCTCCGTTTGCCTATAATGCTTGTAGTTGTTGGGATTAACCAGCATCCCAATGAGTCACAGAAAACTACTACTACTGTGACAACTTCACAAACCACTTGACTGGTTCAGACTCACCACCCAACAAAGAACAAAGTCTGTGTCTACTGAATTGCTAAAGTGGCCAATCTGCTTCTGTTCAACCCCAGAGGTCTTCTCTGTGAACAGAGAGAGGGATGTGCCTGTCCTACCGTACCAAGAAGGGGATAGCAATTCACACTGCATTCTCCAATTTGGTCAGGATGTTGAAGAAACCATTCACCAGAGACTTAACCTAGACAACGTCCTGAAAGGAAAGACACACATTTCATTGTGCTGTGAAAACAGCTTTCAGCTTACTTGGCTTTGACACAGATACGTCTATAGAGAGGAGACTGCACTCATGGATCTCAGACGTTTGTATTCCTGCAACATAAATGCAGGGTAGAGTTGTGTGAGTGTAGAGTTGTTCAATCAATCCTTTATTTAACCAGGTGAGAAAAAATAATTGAGAATAATAATCTCTTTTACAAGAATGACCTGGCCAAGAAGGCAGCACTATGATAAAATAGCCACAATCAACAGTCACGCACAATTCTCATAAACCACATTCAGCATCAGTTAATATACAACACAAGGTTAGGGACAAGACTATGTGTGAACATTTTAAATGAATACATGAATACAGTTAAAATAAAACAAATAAACCACGACAGATAAAATGCATAAACCTGGCTGTTATCAAAAATAGAACTTTACAAACAATTGTATTGACCAAGAGAACTATCTTCTCTGTCCTTCAGCATTACTTTGAATCCTCCTCAGGTAACCAGCTGTGACAGCTCCAGGTGCGGTTGTACAGTGTTCCTGGCAGAAGGCGCAGCATATATGAAAGCCTTTTTCCCTAACTCAATTCTAGCCCTGGGTACTAACATCTGTAACACATCTCTAGAACGAAACCAAAATTACATTTGTTTGTGGACATGTATACACAATCACATAGATAGGAAGGGACCAGCCCAATGAGACACTTATAATAATAATAATAATAATAATTAAAAAACAACCAGTGTGAGAGTCTGCATACAGAGAGCGATGGATATTTTGCAGTGGCATATAGAGTACAATGGTGGGCACAAGTTCCACAGCAAGTTAAAAATTGCAGAGCACAGTGTTAGACAGTATCCAATTCTTTGAGCTACTGGTCAGGCGCGTTCATACACAGCAGGTCACCATAATCCAACAATGGTAAAAAGGTTGCAGTGAACAAATGTTTCCTGGCCTGCAGTGTGAAGCATGATTTATTTCTGAAAAAGAAACCTAATTTAATTTTTCAATTTGGAGACCAGTTTTTCAATAGATTGTTAGAGTTGTTGTTTTTCACTCTATAATAAATAGAGGGAAGAAAACATACATTCTTGATTGAACTTATCTAATGGAGAAGTGTTTACAAATCAAAGAATGAACAGACAAGACAAATGATTTAAAGAGATGAAAACGGGTCTTTCACACTGGGGCAGTAAAGGTTAATATCACAGCTCACTTGTTCAATCTGCTCTATGCAAAGGAAAATCATTTTCTTGAGCAGTGTTTTAATTATGGGGAGGTTAATTCTATCAGTGAGTGTTTTTGCTGACAATAATGGAAAGTTTACATTTGATGAGGTTACACCATTAAAGCCCTCTTCGAGTACTTCTTGAGTTGTAAAGTAAAATAATAATGTATCTGAGAACAACTAGGCCTACAGTGAAAAGAATATGAATCTAGTTTTTAGCACAATGACATATACATACACTTATCCGACAAACATCTCAGGGTGAGAGGCGGGGGTTCGTAAATATTTCAAAAGCCGAGATGAACAGCATCAAACTTTAATTAAAGTGCATTCCTGATCTGTACACCGACCACCTCGGGACACGGAGAGATGAAAGACGGGCCATTTCCGGGCCCCTCCGATGAGATGGTGTTTATGAGGAATACAGCCTCCATTAGTGAGTGGCTGTGACAGGGATGATGAGCTCCCTTATCGCTCCGCACTTTATTACATCTCAGAAATAGTAGCGCTATGGGGGGGGGGGGGGGGGCGCGGGGGTGTACGCGCCTAAACAAAATGTCCTCTGTGGGCTGGAGGGTCAGTTATGAAGAAGGATCTATCTTAAGTCATTCAGCTTTCCTATCGTCCTATTACACAAACAAACACACACGCATGCAAACGCACGCACCTCAGGACTCAATTCCTCAAATGCGACTGCAGGCTTGGTGTGACACTAAACACCAACAAATCAAGATAGGGATCAAGCAAAGGGATAATCCACCCCTGGAGCGAGCCCCCTTCACGTAGTGCTCAAGCGCTTTGTCTTGAGCTGTGATGACCGCGTGCTAACCTTTCTTCTGACAAACAGACATTACCGTTAAATAAATATGACTCCTAAGAGCCGGAATAACAAACGGCAACAGCCGGGACCGAAATACAGCAAGTGCTTCCGCTCCGAGGTTCTCTGAAGTCGAGAGGATTTACAGCGTGGCCTCACCTCGATGTTACCTCTGGAGCTTTCCACGTGGAGGGCCCTCTGGCTAATGGGTGTTCTGGTGCAGTGCCAGGGTTTGGTTGTTCACATTGCAGGTGCCCTTATTGGAGCACTGTCTGCAGCACACGCTGTAACCAAGGACACACGGTTTGGCTTGACCTGTGTGGGAAGATGCAGCAGGCAACCCTCCAACCCTGCCGTGGTCTGGCAGCCTATTATCTTTATGAGATGTGTCTGACAAGAACAGCAAATGGATAAGCTTGTGTATACGCACTTTTATGTTGTCTGTTGTTTGGTAACCCAGCTTCCTTTTGAGGCAGCTGAGTGTCCATTGACAGCTTCCTGTATGTCTGTCTGTCTGTGTGTGTGAGTGTGTGGTGTGGTGCGGTATGTGTGTGTGTGTAGTTACCAAATGGCCAGCTTGTCCTTTCTCATTGTCACCTTGGAAACCGGTTTGCAGAAGAGCCGTCTTCTACACCTGCTTCATGATGAATAGATGAAGGATAGAGACGCCCGGGGAGCGTTCTCCACTTAAGGGAGACTTTCAAGTAGAAAGAGATAGGGCCCGGCTTGACTTGACGCAGATAACCTTATGCAATGAAGCCGCGTGTTGTTGAGAACTGCACACACACTGCAGGGACCCGCTAGTCAAAACTGATTTCAAACGCAGTCCCTGCTGTAGAATGCGGCAATTCTATCAAAATGAACATAATCCATCACTTTTTAATTACTCGGTTTATAGAAGACTCAGCTCCAGTCACCTAGCGGCCATGGCGGCTCCAGCTTGGTAGAACCAAGATGGCCGCCAGGTGAATGAGGCCCATGACCTGTACTACAGACATCACAGGAGAACTAGATGTATAGATGGAGAAAGGGAGAAAGACAAACACGTTGTTGTTGTTTTTTTTACAATCAAAAGCGGCACACTGATTGTCAAAGCGGTACATGCATGATGCTGAATACAATTATGTCCAATATCTAAATATAGCTCTCTGTAGCAGATGGTAAGCGTACGTCTTGCATCAATCGCTGCTGGATAACAGGGACATTTGTATAAGCAACTGATTGCTGTTGTCTTTATACAAGAGAATAACGGCGTCTTAATTTTAAATTATACACTAATAAAGCCCTAATTCATTGCCACTCAGGTGTGCTAATTGAAGATTGAATGCGTACTAAACCCCATGTAAATGCTTTTCATACAGAGGCCCCGTTTGAAAATGCTTTCCGGCTGACAAGCATGGGGGCCCCAGCCCGCTGATTGCCTTTGTGTAATAGTGGCTAATTGAAATGGCTGCAAAATGAGAGAGCGGATCCCATTCTAAGGCCCTGTGTTTGCTGGTGCATTGCAATATCTCACAGGGTTTAATGGGGGTATTATGGGCCTGAATGGTCTCAAGAGATGGTTTATTTTTCAATCAGGATCATGTGTAGTGTGGACATCTTCTTTTTGCTCTGACTCGTCCATATCCAGGTCTACGCCGGTGGAAGAGGACATAGCCCACATGTCCTTGTGGGGACACTGAAATACCATTGAAAAACCCCAGTGATGTCAACTCAGGGACAACTCAGGCTTCAAGCTCTGAATTCATTGTATTGTAGTCTGGAGTTAATTCAATCTGACAATTCAAATGTTTGCAGATGTCACACTTGTTATGTTGGATATTTTCGGGGACAAAATGCTGCATGCTTTTTGAGTGAGCCTTTTTTTCTAATGCTTTTCCCCCCAAGACTTAGAGAGGAAAGGAGAGAACAATTCATATTACATCCCAGGAAGCGAGCTATGACTAAATCTAAGGGATTGTTTAAATGTAAGCCAACAGACAGTAGCAAAGCACCAGTTTGGATGTAGCCTATTTATTTTTCGTGTGTGGTAATTCAAAGTCATGTAGGCCTAATCAGACTAACAATGGGGGGTATCTCAAGCAATCTCAAAATTACAATCTGGTCTATTTAAGTCAGTGCGCCTCCTCCTCATGGATAAAGCTTAGACTATGAAAGATGAGAAGGCAGACAGTAATGGTACTCTCGCGCCCCCTGCTGGCATTGCATGGTGTGTGACGTATGAATATTGCTGCTGCAGATGATGTATCTTCGTTTCAACAGAGTTGAAGGGGATTATTTTGCTGTTGGAAAATAATTGAGTTATCCCAATCAACATCTTGATTGGACATTTGTGTACACTTTAGACACTGGAGTTGGGTTGTGATCCACAGGGAGAATTTGGTGAAACGGAAAATATGTTATATAATATAATAATTATAATATATATATATATATATTTATATTTATATATATATATATATAGATTCACTTTTTATTAACTATTCGCTAAGTGCCTGCCTTGATTTAAAATCAATAAATATCCAATTCATTTGAACGAGACCTTACCGCACATTACTTTGCACACCACAAGATGGCGCTAGAGCACTTTATCGCGCTCAATAGGTCTGCAATGAAATCCAAATAAGGGCAATGAACTTCAAGTTGTCAAAGGGTTTGGATAACCTCACTGCACCTCGAACACAACCTGATCTACTACGAGTAGTAAAACATTATAGAAGACCATGTGTTGGCTTTTTCCTCGAGGCCAGAATGGCCTTTCCTAGCCTACATACCAAAACGGTCAATGCCTTGAAGGCTAGTATACAACTTCTTTGAAGTTAACTTTGAAGATCTTTCTTACAAAGTAATCACTTTTTTCTCTCTCTTATGTCCTGCAGCCAGTTCCCCTGCTGCATGCGTGATGCTCCCCAGGAACGCTCTCCAGTCCACTGTCTTTCATAATCAGCGGGCTTGATTTTTTTTTTTTATAGTCCGCTATTGTATTCAAAGCAAGGCCCCAGTGAGCTTGTGAGAGACTTGAGACATCTGAATTCTATATTCATGTTTTCATTCTCCGACAATGAATCCAGGATGCTCCAAGTGCATGTCAGACAGATTTAAAAATCCTCGCTCGACTGGCTGGGTGCAAACCGTGGTGAGTTTGAAAAGTGTCATCTGTGAATGTTTTCCATAGTCAAATATAGGCCTGTTTTGTAACTTGACTATCATAATTCGCTAATGAAAAGCATCGCAGGCTTTCAGAAGTAGGCGTGTGTTTTTAAAGTTTGGTTAATCAATTATTTGTAGAAATTCTAGAGCGTTACTATTTTACTAATCGTATCCTCGATTAGTTTGAAGCATATTAGCGCTTTAACCTCTATTGATAGGTTGGTGTGAAAAGATAATTCATATAAATACCACTGATAAGAAACATGTCTAACTAAGTAGAAGAGGGTAGATTCACCTACAGCGTCGCCTCCATTTAAATGCATTGCTAGTTCAGTAAACACAAAAAGGAGAGAGAGCAGCAAAAACAAGTTAATCCTAGTTTTTAATTGCTTCAATGCAATGCCAGCAAAAGTATTAACACTACCGCGATAATCCATTCCCTTCAGATCTTTTGCAAGGACCACTGTTTGTCTAGAGGTGGCGCTGTCTCAGACATTTTATCCATATTTGTTTCCTACTGAGCCAGTAGATCAGCCCACAAACTGATTCCCCTTTAATGTTTTTAAAGAGGATATTGAAAGGGATCTCCTTAAGGTAATATGTTGTGTGTATTGACTGCCTACACAGCTTCACAGGGAAGCATGGCAGACCTTTAACAAGGACATTGCACTTAGCGCAAGTTATCATCAGCTTTAGCTCTAAGAGCCCCTTTAGTACATAGTGCCTTGAACACGGGGAGGGAAGAGACTAGTGCTCGTCATTATATCCCACAATGGGTAAAACACCTTTTTTTTTTCACTCTCAAGTTCTTTCTCCCAAGCAAAGAAAATCGGTAGGCTGCTTCAACTATGACAGAGTAAAAGCCTGTGTATGCGTGGTTTGTGGATATGCTTTAACAGATACACTGCATGCCATACTTTTTGGAGTACATTTTAACACACCCAGAGAACAACTGTAGAGGCGACGTCTCTGCCACCATAATGCAGATAAGCTCCACGGCGAGCAAACTTTAGGCGTGAACTGTGAACCAGAACTCAAAGGGGACTGCATGTGATGGCAGTCTAATGCGTGCACACATTAAATAACGCCAAATGTCTTCTTTAATTGGGTTGCACATGCATTAGGTTTGTTGGTTAGGATCAGAAATAGCTTGGGTGAATGTTTTGTAGGAAAATGAGTCACAGATATGAATTACAAATTATTATTAGAATATAATAATGTCATGGTGAATGAATGCTGTTCAACACCTGCCAAAACAGCTTTACAGCTTGTCAACATGTAAAAATTAGTAAGAATTCTGTGACTATTCAATGAATTATGTGATATGATACTACGTGATATGATGGTATGGCAATGTGGTTTGCAAATGTGTGATGTATGTGTTAATCCAAACCCGCAGTTAATTTCTTCAATATAAACTGCAGGCATCTTCACAAGGTGGATCGATTTAGGTGGAGAAGAAGGTGTCAATAACATCTTTAGTTTAACACTGTCAACCTCTTTCAGCCTTTTAGAATATCTCTTCCTCTTGCAGGGAAGCAACGCCTGCTGAAGTTGGCCATGAGGCCAAGATGGCCGACACAAACCCTCGATCCGTTCCGTATCAAAAGGGATTAAAGGAAAACATAATGGTTACATCTCTTGCTTATTCAAAACACAATGCGTTCCACATGCATTTCATTGGTCACCCTCTCCACCTCTTTATCAACAAGGAAGTCATTACAGACAGGCTCACACCGCATGAGCACTTCATTAGACTGATGAAGGCTTCTTTTCTCACCCATTCTCTCCGAACTGAGCTGTGGCAATCCCATTGAAGTATGTCCTGCCATGGCCACACTCAGTGACATATATAAAGAATATATATATACATGTGTATATATATATATATATATATATATATATATGAATAGGTTATGTATATGTATAAAAACTAGCCTGCCTTGAAATACACTTCCATGTTTTTTACAGAACCAGGAGTGGGACTGTAGTCATCACTTGAACCCCCTCGCCCCCACACGTTCCTCTGCAGTCGTGTCGGCCGTGTGTGTTGTTTGCAAACAACCGATGAGTTTCTGCGATGTCCCCCTCCTCCTCCTCCTCCTCCTCCTCCTCCTCCTCCTCCTCCTCCCATCGCTGCGTCCGGCCGCCGAGCAGCAGGGACTCCCGTACCTTACGGAGACGCTGCAACAAAAACGTTCTCTTAAGTGGAACGCCGGGCAACTTCCTAGGATGTGTCTGTCATCTCTCATCTCACGT
>JAOPUD010000145.1:10774689-10787303 GCA_027122715.1 Trisopterus minutus | reverse complement strand
GCCTTGCTCTATAGCATGTAGCCACTCCAGCTAGCCTTGCTCTATAGCATGTAGCCACTCCAGCTAGCCTTGCTCTATAGCATGTAGCCACTCCAGCTAGCCTTGCTCTACAGCATGTAGCCACTCCAGCTAGCCTTGCTCTGTGTCTGCGAACTCTATGGAAACATTGCGGAAAGTGGTTAACAGTTATTTGCATATTGAGCGGCAAAGGGAAATACGATCAGGAGTGGTCCCTGCAAATGCATTTTGACTTCCATATGAATGACAGATGAGGCTGCAGTCCATCTCAGACACATCTTCAGATCTCAGCGTGGAGGTGCCATTTCTGAATAGGGTTTACCAAGTTTCATGCTAAGCCAGTCCTAAAGCTATTGGGTTTTTCACAATGCCTGTAGGATATAGGTCATGACCTGGCTATTATCGTAAGTCTTAGAAATTGCAAAATAGACAAATGACCAATATAAATGAACGACCAGCAAGGTATACAAAGATTACAGTCCACATTTCTTTAAAATGACTGCCCAACAAACCATGGATGTGGGCATGAAATACATTGTAATTGTAAAAATGACTTGTTGCCAAAAAGACAAGAGACTACGCGAATGGTCCCTAAACGCTAGTCCACTTAGAAATGACCATCACTCCCGCTGAAACTGATAAAGACCTGCAACAGAAATTATAGTGAAGCCTCTCCAGCCATTTCAAATCAAGCCTGTAAGAAGTTAACAAACTGTGGCAAATCTAGAGATGACCCGCTGGTCCATGTTTCTAAGTGAACTGGAGTCATTTTTCAAGCTGTGGGGTGGAGTCGTGTAGAGATGAAGCCAGAAGCAATGAGACAAGTGGACAAGTCTACAGAAAACAGAGACTTTAGTGTCAGAGGGCCAAGCTTCAACCTGAAACCTGACCTTGCATCACAAATGCTCTTTGTGTGTAACACCATCCAATATGTCACAAGGCCCACTACACAAAGCATTAACATTCTTTATTTTTCATGCCGAAAAAGTTACACTTTCAGTGGTCAAAAGTAAGGTTGTTCAGTTGTAGAGACATTGAAGCCGTCTCTGGATGCTAAACAGACCTCTGAATCTCAGAGAAAAGTTTTCGATATAAAGTGCAAATGCGCCTGTTGCAAAAGGGCAATATTTGTACAGTCAGGAAGTGTACACGAGTGAAATGTATTATGACTGACTATTTCATTCTGTATACTTTATATACACACAACTGTCCGTCATAAAGTTTGCCAGCAGTTCACATCTCACAAGCCATTTAGATGATGGCATGACCCCCCCCCCCCTCAACCCCCCGTTGAACAAACTTCTAGTAAGATTGAGTACCGAGCCGTAAGTAGCCTGAGGCTACGGTTTGTAGAGTAAAGCCACTATACTGTGAAATTGGTTCTACCACTCAGCTCTGCCTTATTGAGAGATATGCCCTTTAAAAGGAAGGAGCAATATTTATCACCACGCTAACATTAAGGTTAAAATGTTCTGCATCCAAATGACTAAGCAGGTCTTTAATGGCATTCTGTTGGACCATCAACCCAACAAACTGAACCCCAAATACTTGTGTTTATCCAAATCACCCACCGCTTCAAAATCACAATCACAATCAAACACATATTGTGGATTAACAAACTGTGCTGGAGGAATAACATGCAGGCCATGTTTTATATCCGATTGTTGTAGCTTATGTGAACTGCACTGGAGACAGGGTTGCTACCCTGATCAATACTTCGTAAATTTTATTTTATAAAAGGAAACCATGTCTAAAAAATATGTCAAACAGAGGCTCAATGAATAGTTTCGTCCGCAAGGTCAGCAAAGGTCAACCATGAAGCATGAACACCAAGTAGGCAAGAGCAAACAAAAATAAATCTGCTATGGGGCAACCACATCGATAATAAGCAGTGACCGATTATTATATTAATTAAAATTAGCTGTTAGCTCAAAACCTAAGTCAAGTCTTTGATGTCGTACGTGTACTCCAAGGAAAGCTAGAAGGTTGTACAGTCAACTCCCACGGTGTAATTCTAAACCATACAACCTACTACCTCAACCCGGATGCACACATTTTCACAAGTTTCCCATCTCTATGACCTAACAAACATCATGTTACCCAGTCATGGTTCCTCAAACTTGTACATTAGGGTTTGGTGTGGTAAGACGAAATTTAATAATTCAACAACAATTGAATGTTATTGAATTATTGTTGGTATTTTTTGTTATGATACTAAAATTACCATGCATCACAATCCTATTATTAGATGGAGGAAGGCAATTATAATTCACTGGACTAAATCATGAGAGCAAAAAAAAGGCTATTAGCCCACCGGGTTGCAGCAGTATAGAGAAGGAGCCAGGTCCTCTGTGAAAACCCAGAAACGTAATGAGACTTTAAACATCAGGTCAAGAAAGTTGCCCAGTTAATTTTCCTGGAACTCTGAACCTTTTCCAAAATGATCCCATTTAAACCATTAACCTTGTCCATACCCTCATCTCCTCACTACTGGACCATTGTAATCTCTCTCAGTACCTACCTACAGTAGTCCACAGTGCAGCAGCCAGGGATAACACAGGTTATACTAGATGACATCACAGGTGCACACTCCTGGATTCCCCCCACTGGCTCCCCGTTAGCTGTAGGAATCATTTGCATGACTTTTAAAACACTTTGTCTGCATGGAGCTGCAGGTTACATAACAGATCTGCTGAGGCAGTGTGTTGCAGTGCATAGTCACAGACCGTCAGGCAGGGCCTGCCTTGATCTTCCAGAGTGTGGTTGTAAAACCAAGGGTGACTAGGCTTCTGCCCTCAGGGGGCGCTTGACTCCTTGCTTCATGAAAAGCTACTCCTGCCATCCCGTTTCCTAAATGTTTAGTCTTTTAAATGTATTACTGAGAAAACGTATTGTATGCATTACAATCACGACTTTATTTGATTTACCAGTCCAAGCATTTTGCCTTTTGTTTTTTAAGATGTTATAACATTTTAACTATAAAATGCCCTCCTTCCTCATCCATGAATATGTTTTTTCAACATGATCAAATTACATTGCAAAAACAGCAGTTTGACGAAGATCACACCAGGATGACAGAGACCTGCAGAAGCGAGCTTGTGCTGTCATATTCGCCACAAGATCGGATCTACGGGTTTGTGTCAAATGGTTAAATAGAAAACGGGATTAAAAAAAGTAAAGCAAAAAAAATCCAGGCAAAACATCACTGTCCCAGCTTATGTGACCTGACAACTGTGTTAATACTTGTAATTGCCCCTGGGATGATTTCACTGCAAGAGAAGCCAAGTAGGAAGAAATGGCACTTGACTCCTGAAGGACCCTTGCCTGGTTCACTACGTACAATCACTGTCTGGGCTGTGTATGCGCTCCACAGCATTCAAATAAACCAGGACAATGGAAGGACAAGGAAGCCACAGCATTAAAGTGACCCTTCATCTGGCTCGTCACAGCCTAGTGACGGATCGTAGTATTTACAGGATACATAGGATACATAAGAGACATTCATCCAACCACCAAGAAAGAAGGACAAGTTTTCTCATAACTTACCTGTTTCAGAATCTGTCTCGCCTCGGTGGTTCTTGATGTGTCCAGGGCAGTTTTCACTCTTCTCCCTCTGAAAACAGAAAAGACACAAAAGACATAATTAACTAAATGAAGAGGACATTGCTGGATGCAGTTGAGGCCTATTATGCTACAGAATATTAATTATCTTTTAATTAGAAATTATACAATTGACAAATTATTAGCTGCTGTGCTTAGTGAAGTACTATTGAGATTATGCATTAAAGCATATTCACATTAGTTGGAAGCAAGAGCCGGTAATTGTGTCTCCACAGTGTCTGAGCAACAAAGAGAGGAAGTAAAACAAGAAATGTGCTCTGCCTCGCTTTTTTCTCACCGGGTCCCAGGAAATAAAAATTAGATCCACGGTCCTTATCATAATGTAGAACTAACTCTTGTGGATTGTTATCCTAAAGGAGCTCTCAGAAATCCCATTTCTCGGTCCTCTTCGCGGCCATGAGCGCCACGTTTGTGGGGAGAGGTTTAAACAACTCAGCCAAGACCGCAGGCAGGAGAGAGCCATGGCAAGGAGCTGCATAAATCAGACGGGCTGAGAGGGATGCCAGTGTAATCAAGCATACCACGGTCAGCTACTATTAACCGTGCCAATGCCAAAGTCCTAAACACCAGAATATTCCGACCACCGCAGTGCGACAAAGACAGGTATGCAACCGCGGAGAGTGGGAAAAAACGCCAGACTTTCACTATCTCTTGTCTTGTCCCTATTTTTATTTTTTTTTTCAATCTGACCATAGTTTTCCACTACCGCTCATGCCATTCTTGAGTAAATTATAGGAAATGTCCGTTCTTAAAGTGCAGGCAAACATTCAAGCCGAAAAGCTGCACGGCATTTTCTAAATTAGCTGGCTGACGAGACGGCTCCATCCGCCATTTTCTCGGTAACTGACCGAGAATGGGCGGAGAAAGGAACTTGATAGAAACCTTTTTTTTGTTGGCATCGGATTCAAAGTTTTCCTTTTTACCCCTTCTCTTTGCCTTTCTCTTACTTGGCACAATAACGAAACCTTGGCTTGAAACATCACATGATTTCCTACCAAAAGCCACAGCATTCCCAGCAATTATTCTGCTGACATTGTGAAGACATCTTTTGTCTGAACCCAAACCCAGTCTGCACCCCCCCCAAACTTCCCCCCACCAAAAAATTGGCACCTTCCAAGGGGTAGAGGGGTAGGTAGGGAGAAGGGGTGGTGTTAGGAGTCATGGCAACCTTCACCTGGCAGTCTGCCCATCAGCCCGAGGTGGGGCAAAGTAGAGGATAATGCGATGTGGAGCAGGAATTCTCCAAGACTTCCAAAATCAACTCTATGGGCATGCTGGTTGCCTCAGATTTCATCATGTAATCCAATCGCTTGTTTTGTTTTACATAGCGAATGAGGAGGGTTAGGGAAATGACATTCAGACCTTTTTCTGCTTAGATTTGGCAGTCCATTAGGGTTGGTTGCTGACATTTGAGTGACCACACAGATTGCATTCTCATGATTCAGAAACAGGGATTTATCAGATTCCTCCCAGTAAGGAGTCTGGGTAAAAGGTAATAAAATGTTGCCAAATTACACAATAAAAAGGATTATGATTTACAGCCAAATCGGCATGACTGACAACAGTGACATTAGTCACTGGTGAAGTATTTCATGAATCAAAGTCGCCACACACCGCAGGTAACATCAAGATTGGCAATCTAACAGAAACAGCCAATTTTATTAAATCCTTAGAGGATGTCACACAATTTTGTTCGCAATCTCCCAAGCTTGTTTCATAAAAGAAAAACAATGTGGGAGCTGAGTCGGTCAAACACTAGACTCAATCATTTATAAATGATACATTCAGTCTGGGCCTGACAAAAAATACCAAAGCAACACAATTAACGCAATATTACAAATTACAAGAACAAAAACTAGTTGTAGAAACTCTAAATGAAAGACTAATGTTTCATGCATGGTTGGTCTTCATTATGAGCGGTGCTTAGGGGTGCTAACTGCTGTGGTGTCATGGCCCACGGAGGGGAAGAGGAATCCAAAACAAAGGAGCCATGCTGGGCCCTGCAAGGCTCACCTGCTCCAGACTCCATTAAACAGACTTAGCTGAAACTGTTCCAAAACATTCTGCCAGTGAGGGGGTCATTTCATATCCTGAAAGGCAGGGGGCCAGGGTCAAAGTTCAAATGAGATCGGGGTTGGGGATGGGATGGTAGTTGTGGAAGGGGGGAGGGCCTTCCCCTGGGATGGAATATACCACTGCAAATCAGACGGGGGGAGTCAAGCTGTCATGCAGGCAATATTAAATATTGTATGTGTTCTGTGTGGGACTGGGAGAGGAACAAACACATCTACTTAAGACTGAGCCCCATAGACCATATGTCTAGGGATGGAAGGAAATCAACCACAAAATATGAATGTAATAATATGTTGTGACACAGATCATCATATCGTAAAAACAGTAAATATTAATTGTAACGATGTGTAACCTAAGAAGTATTTATTTAATTTAGCTTTTTTGCCTTTTTTAAATGGCGTTAAGGTCAAGGCAGCTTGAAAATGTAGAAAGAGTGGTGAGATGGCACACAGGTGGCCTAAAGATTTAAATGGAGAGCACTGTGATTTGAGCTTTTTCTTTATAAACAGATCTAGAATTTATGTCATTACTCAACAGAAACTACAAAACAACACTTACAAATTATACAATATTGCATACAAAGTTTTAAGATTTTTCTGAGGACGATCTCAATACATTTGCTGAAGAGAGATATACCAACAGCTGAAAACTGGAATTCATACAGGCTTTCCTGATAACAGTATTGTGCAAAATAAGTTATTCTAAATGCTAAAACTGAGAGTTTGTGTAAAAAAGCCATTGTTTGTTTGTGGGATTGCCACATGGGAGATCACATGTAAAATCCTCAGTTTGGTCATGTCTGAGCTCTTAGTGATCAAATGTTAAACTTATAAAAATCGAAATAATGTTATTTGAAACGTCTTTTGGAGTGTGTCGTTGCTTTAAATTCTAACAAAGCTTTGCTGCGCAGCCAGCCGGGACAATGACTTTGTCTGACCCACCTGTTTGTTGATCCTACTGCCTAGCACCAGACTAAACACTACGATCTTCCTCATGGCTTATTGGCTGTTACTGACTATGCTAGAGCCAATCAGATGAAAGGGAGGGATGGATGGCAGACAGGAATCAGGGAATTGGGCTTCTGGAGCAGTTACAGCAAAAGCTTAGGCAGACACAAACAAAAGAAGCAAAATATTTGGAATGTTTTATAACCAGGAAGCTGGCTGGCTGGCTAAGTGCAGACAAATGGTTCTGTTGGTTCCGTCTTGACCATAAAGCCCGAAATTTCAGATGCATGTTTTAAAAATAGATATATTTTAAACGGAGCAGGACAATTACACTTCATTATGTTTGCTGATATATGTTAAAATTTTTTGCAGCAGGAGCTAATGTTGAAGCATAACTGTAACCAAGTAAAAGGGCACCGGTTTCTGAATGGCACAGAATTGATTACGCTGCCTCCGATAGGACTGCTATCCGACCAGGCTTTTACCATCTCTAAATGGATCAATACTTAATGAATTCCAAACGGTTGAGTTTCAAAACATAAATGTATCCTACAAATGAGTGCATAAAGTAACCTCTATGGATCGATAAATATGACATTACATAAAGCCTGGGAAAATGCATCTTCCTAATTGACCTGTGCATTTCAAATTAATTCAAAAGACAATTCAAATGGATTGCGTTATGCACCACCTTGGTCTTGAGATGTTAAACAGCACAGCACCATGTGGTTGGCTCACCTCGGGACCTGCTGTTGGGCTTTCATTCCAACCGTCTCCAATCATGCAGCTCGGCATGGAATGCATGGGATCGAAAGGAGGAAAAGGCTAATTTGGGTGTTCGGTGTATCATAATATATGCAAATAGTAGCATTAACTTTTTGCTTGTACGGTGAGGCTATGCGATTGTTTAACTAATGTTAGAAGATTAAAGATTGACATGTACTTCATAGCATTTAGGAGTCATAATGTAAAGAACATGATCAAATAATCGTTTATGAATATATGAAAATGCGAAGGACGGTATTACCACAGTTATTATTGTTGCAATAGAATTATAGACCAATAAACTGACCGGATTTGCTGTCCTAGAACTTTATTTCTGGGAACATACTGGCTTTTTTTAACTCTCATATTAATGTATCATGCATCGAGTGAGATGATTTAAGTGTGAACATGATGAAATATAATTCATATAAAATGGTTTTATCTCTGAATAAATATGTATACAGTAGGTGGACAATAACAACCTAGTAGGAAGTTAGGGTTTATTTAGTCTGAAAATGGGTATTTTTTGGAAGAAGCACATTCTTGCTGATCAGAAAGAAAATACATTGTTTCATATTCTTTACCATTTGTTGTTGAAACACAAATGAATAAATAAAAAGCAGGACATTTATTTTTTCACAGCAAAACGATGTGTATGTTGAATCTTAACCTGAGAGCTGAGAAAACAAGTTTGGTCTAACTTACATGTATGCTAGTTGTATACCATTATATTGTATTGTTTTGTTTTTTCGGTTTTGCTGAGCATGTACAAAAAATTTGAATTCAATAAATAAAATATTGGTTTCTTTCCGTCATTTTATTCAAAAGGTTAGCGACAGGGGTGTCATTTTCAATGAAGCGATGAATAATCTATCCAACAAATCGTTCTCGCATGCCATCTCCAGAGGAGAAGACTATAATTGACTGCATTAAGGATGCCATCTCATTTGAGAGGCAGAAAGAGCAATGATACCTTTTCACAGCCTGTCTTTACTATTTCTGTTTCCAAAATAATTCCCTGCAGAAGCTTTCATTACCCAGCCAATTGACTGACAAAGGAAAATACCCCACTAGAAATTAAACAAATTAGTGTTAGTCTATGGAAAGAATAATTGCTGATTCTAGACTTTAATTAGGCTCTTGAAAAACAATCAGACGCAATTAAGAGGCAGAAGTCAATAAAGTAAAACTCGCAAAATCGAGGGACATGAATTCATATTTCATGATTTGTAGATGACTCACTGAGCATAGCTATGCTTTAAGATCACAAAGCTTAAATGTGAATAGCGTCCAGTGCTATTGAAGCAGCTAATGAGACGGTTTGATTTGCAGGTAAATCAGATGGGAGAGTAGGCAATACATCACTTTCAAAACATCCATTAAGCCATAATGACCGGGGACACCCACAGACTTGAGGCAGAGCTCAATGCACACTTAAAAGAGGGCTCCTGCATTGCCTGATTGTTATTGCACACAGCCAAACTTTCTAAAAAATATGAATATATCTCAGGCTTTGTAAGATAAATGATATGTGCTATGTCTCGCTGCAGATCATCAAGATATGTAAAACGAAAACACAAGGTCCCCTTACAAACTAGACATTCATCTACCTCGAGAATATGTTAACCATTATGGATCCCTAGGAAACTCTAGACAAATATCGTCTCCATATTCAATGGTTTGCACTTTAATTAATCTCTGTCAAAGCTCTGGAAATATTTGCAACAAGCTATGCCTTAGTGAGAATCAAAGCCAATCAGTGTCAATGCTAAGCTGTACTGCTCAACACGACAGTGGGCTGGGTTTGTTGAGCCCAGACGAAACATGCTATGATCATATGATCTGTGAAACCGCTGAGAACAACACCCTGGTCCATCTATGGGAGAATCCAATCAGGCCGCGGTCCAAGGTTCACGTCCATCCAGTCAAATTAATGTAACCGCTTGTCTTGATTTACCATTTCCCTGCTCAACTTGTGCCATATGCCATTCTGTCAAAGTCCCTGATGTTGGCTTGAGGAAACAAGCATGTGGGTGTGTTTTGACAAGAGTCTTGGAAAGGCGGACTGGGAAGGAGATCCCAGAGCGAGAGACATGTGGCTCCTCACCACCCCGGAGGCCCAGACCTTTTAGACCACATACTGCAGTGAGACATACATCCAGGCAGGGCAAACCAGGACAGAGGAGGGTTTCTAAATGCGGTCCTGGTGCTGTCGCCGGAGAGACCCCCACCCACCGCCAACCAACCATCTACCCCACCCCACGCTGGGCTACATGCTCCGCGTTCCCTTTGTCCGCGGTTAACCCGTTAAATCCCGCGGAAGATCCCATTCAGAGTGGAGTCACACACCCCGGGGGGGTTGTTTTGTGTGGAATAATGATCTTAAAGGGTTCCGCGGCATCGCCACCCATTCCACCCTTAACTCCCACACAGATGCGCTTGTTTCCTGCAGTGTCTGTTGCTTCCTTTATTGTCAGCCCCTTGTCTTAAGTTGTCGCTAACACCTTCAGACGACACGTTCCCCTGAAAGGGTCTTCTTCTCGTGGGCTCAATCCATGCAGAACAAGCTGGTTGAGTGAGCGACTGAGTCGGACGTATACTAGCCCCCCCCCCCTTTTTTTTTTGTTTGGCCGTAAAAGACGAGGTTCTTTTTTTTACGTCAATATAATTCTCGATTCACATTAGTGTCATGACATGAAAGGGCCTGCTTGTTTCTTTCTGTGTTTGCACACAGTGCAGCAGTGAATTTATTTGCAGTGTAGCGGCGTACACAAGTTAGAGACGGAGAACACGTTGCCGGGTACACAAAGAGAAAGTGTAATTATACTGCAGTGATGGCCTCCGTGATTAATGATGTGGGCCTCTGAATCCAAACCAATGGGCCAATGGCAAATTACAGCCATAAAAATAAACCATGATCTGAACAGGTCAGTGAGGCTGGAGCACAAAATGTATTATAGAGAGTATTTATATACTTGTGTGAACAAATGCAAAACAGGGCATGTTACCTAATTAATGTTCATCAAACTTTGAACTAAGAACCCTTCAACAATGGGAGACGAAGGTTTTAAATGAATGTATGCTCATGCTATTTCAATTTTGTCTGTGGTTGGATATTCAGTAAAGTGTGATTTTGTGTTTACACTCAAAAAGTAGAACAGTATAGTAGCATAGTACTAAAGAATCAGCTGGTTTGAGCTGTTAGGGGTTAGCATTGTTTTCAAATTTGGGGTATGAAAATGATTGCCATTCTCTCAGGTGTATTGAATATCCACTATATGACCTCATCATTTTGCACAGGAGTGTGAACAGTTTTGGCTAAATCTAAACGATCCATTGTGTTGATGGCCCAATGACTTAGGGGGTTTCCTTATAATTCATTTTCCAAAAGGTAAGCGAGGACATTAAAATGAAACGGCTACTGGGTATCCCTAAGGAAGTATCATATTATAAGCCATACACTACAAGCACAGTGTTGTAGGCATTGCAAAACCACATTTGATTAACACCTTGCCCCCTGTCCAAATAACACACTCACACACACGCTCACACACACACACACACACACACACGCACGCACACACACACACACACTATTCTCAGATTGAGAGCACTTGACTCGAACCCAAAGTGAACTCCAATGCACTCTAGTTCTGTGAGATAATGCCCTTTCAAAGCCAAAAGCAGGTATTTGAGTGCGTGTGTCATTCTCAAGTAATATGAATCTGATCTTTTGGTTCCAACTGAGCCTTTCAGAAAGACCTGTTACAGATATTGTGATGTTGAGGACTATTATTATATATTTGATATATTATACTATATAATTAGGCAATCAATTATTTGATTGAGTTAAAGTATTGCAAATATTTTTTTGTCTCACCAATCTTAAATCCAATTTGCTAGACTTCTTAAAAAATCATGAACTGATCATTTGAATGGATATGGAGTATGATGAATAAATGCAATATACATTTAAGCGCATCCTATACAACATAAACACATAACTCATAATCATTTTCTTAAGAAAATCTAAGTACTGCTGATTATCAAAAAGTGCTTAAATTTGGAAAACTGGCTTTTACAAATTTTCTATCTAATATGCAACCACCACAAAATCCAATCCTTAGTCTGTAAAAAATAAGTTCTGCAAGTTAATTACACATTAAGTTCTCAACATGCGTTTTCTACATCAAACTTCAATAAACAATATCTCTTTATGTTGACTTTAAAGCCTCATCTTTTAAAACTGTCAAACAGCTGCATAGATAAAATCCTTAAAGCGTTTTGCACATTTCAAATTGATAATAATCTATCAAAAGTACAGGCTGTGGTTTTTCAAAAATCGTAAATACAAACAGTGTTTGCCTCTTGACATCAATCAAAAGCAGGCCTGAAAAGTGATCTCATTCTTTTTTTTCCTCCCACAAAACAATGTATGAAAAGAGCCCACATGGTCATCTGCATGTGCAACAGATAATCAAACACAGAGGAAGAGATGGTCGAACATGCTGTCTGACTTCCCTCCAATCCAACCATCAACTGTTTTCAATTAGGATTAACCAGGACACACGCTAAAACAGAATGAACCCAGCAACCCGACTGCCTTCAAAATGCGCTAGCACACACACACACACACACACACACTCACACACACACGCGCACACACACACACACACACACACACACACACACACACACACAGAAAACACAGTGACAGAGAAAGTTTTGTGTTATTTGAAAGAAAGAAATAATACAAATACAAATGACAAAACACTTCCAACGGACTCCCGACTCTGTCTGTACTGCTGTACTCTAATGCTAAACTAGCTTCCTAGCGAAGCATTGTACACCGTTCTTTGCATGACATTTTTTTTTCCTCTCCTCCTCTATTTCTCATTTCTTTCATTGCTATTTAATCCAGTCACAGCTCCCTAAGCAGGTGAAGTCCAGGGAAGACTTTCCCACGGTCTGGGAGCAAATCCGCCGGCCTCTAGCCTCTCCTCGGGGCCCGACCATCTGTCCCTTCTGTTTGGAGTGCGCTAGGAGGGTGAGGCGTCAGCTGCATGACCAAATTCAACGTTCCAACACACCGACACCTCCCACTCCCTACGCCTCGGTCAAGAAACCCACCCACCCCTCCCCTTTCACACACTCCCACCCGCAGACAGAGAGAGACAGACAAATACAGAG
>JAOPUD010000145.1:10745715-10756340 GCA_027122715.1 Trisopterus minutus | reverse complement strand
TGTGTGTGTGTGTGTGTGTGTGTGTGTGTGTGTGTGTGTGTGTGTGTGTGTGTGTGTGTGTGTGTGTGTGCTCACACGCTCGCGCAATAGTGAACGGAACACGCTAGGATGTTGGGTGGGTTTTGGTGGCTTCAGTAAGTCTGTAAAACTCGGAGGGTTTACTTCATGAGGTCACATGACACGCCCTGGCCAGCCACAGGATAAACAAAGTCTCTGGCTCACTTAGGATCTATCCAGCCACGATAAGGCACACTTAACGGGATATTGATTCATATTTTATGTGCACAACAACCGCCTTTGTTACAGCACAAAAGAAGGCGTTAGAAAAGGAATATGAGAAAGAATTTATATTCCTAACCCTACACTCAGATATGGCTTTTGAATAAACAGTAAAGCCCACTTCTGGTGTACATTTGAATGTATGTTAAATAACTATTTGGGATTTGGAGAAGGAAAAATATGTTGATTATGTCACCAGCTGTGGCTCTTTGTTAAGATTGAAATGCAATTGCTTAATTGACAATGATAAAAGTAGCACCATAACAATGTACACCACGATCTGGAATAAATAAGTTCCTTGCATTAAAATAATTTGTCATTGGTCATAAGATGTCACGCACTGAAATATTTGCACGTGGTTCCTCTTTAAGCTAAATCACACTAGTTAAAATGTGTCATAGATGGACATGATCCAACACATTGCATTTAATCTGTGAAGCTGTGAGTGCAGCCTGTCAATCAAGCACTCAACATTTTGGCTGTGCTGCATGTAAGAACACATTCCTAACATGATGTGGTGTCACTGCTCGGAGAGGTCTCAGTGCTTTCTTCACTTAGCACCCAGAAATGTTCTCACTGATTTCAGAGGTAGTGATACATTAAATAATAAATGTACAATAATAATTGGGATGGTTAGTGGTTTGTATATTCAACCTCTGTATGACTGTTTGCAACAGTTGCTCTTAAAAAATAACTTCATTAAGAAATTACTTTTTTTCATTGATGAATCCAACTTCTTTAGCATGTGCCTTCTTGGTAATGAAAATCTAAAAAACAAGAATGCAACAATACAGGGAACAGCATAAAAGTGGAAAAGATACTTTTTTTCTGGCAACAGCCTGTGGCTCAGAACAGTATACCAGTGTTGCTCTCAGCACAGCAGATCTGTGCAGGATATCCTGTTCAAACGTTGCTGGGCTGTTTCTATTCACCAACGTGTTAAAGGGGTATCCAAATAGATTTGGAGAAATGTAGGTATTTGACAAATGACTAACTAACTGCTATTTTCCGTTATAAGGCTATTCCAATCAAGCAAAAACAATGTAGATGACAAGGAACAAAAATAGATATCTGACTAAAGGTCAAACATCATGGAGGCTTTTTCTTATCTTGTTGCCCCCTGCAAGGCCAAATCAACAAGTCCTTGGGTCTTTTGTTTTGGAAAGTTATGTTAAGGTCAAAAAAAGTTTTTCAGGGCTGAAATTCTGGTGCCCTGGATCAACTGAATAGGCCATGGATATCATGCTAAACAACTGTACATGCAAGTATCTGATGCCTTTTAAGTAAACAGGCATGTCTTACAAAATTGGGCTTATTGCTAGTGTGTCAGATTCAATCACATGCTATCTGTCGCTGGGGGAGAGTTCTCTAATAATCTAGACATTAAGATAAAAAACAACAGACGAGGAGAGTAGATATGTAATGAAGAATGGGAATATACTGGCAATATACTGTTAATTTCATTAAATGTCATGATGTAACCAAAACATTGCTTGTGGCCACAAGTCTCCAAAGAGCAGATGGTTATTTGCAAGGTACGATCAAATGTCAGTGTTTCTTGGTTTTCATCGGTCATGCCCCACCAAATGAGCTTTTATGGGTTCAAAGTCTATTGAACCATTAACAATTGTTACACTACAACAATTGTCTAACAAGTGCCAGGTTTAGCTGTGATATGGCTAGTCACACTGTGGGCATTAATGTATTCTGAATTAAAAATTCTGTTGAGACATAGTGATACAATTTCTTAACCAAGTCTGAATTTACATAATGGTCAGCAGGGGCTAAGGAGGTAGACTGGGTTTGCTGGCAAACGAAGGTTGCTGGTTCGATACCCAGCTCCTCCTCAAGAGGTCCCTGAGTGAGACACTAACCCTAACTGCTTCTGACAAGCTGCCTGGTAGTTGACTCTGCCGTTGGGCTATGGATGTGTGTACGAATATGACTCTGAGGCAATAATTGAAAGGCCCTTTTGAGTAGCCATAGGTCTGAAAATCTGCTATAGCATTAGATCAGCCCCAGATCTAATGCTATAGCAGATATGGCTACCACTTAAACTGCTACAACCACATACCATACTGCAAATGCAGTTATCAGGAACATGTGGGGAAAGTGACAATTGTGGATCAACCCATAGCTTAAAAGCTTTGTATGGCTACCAGGAAACATTGATGTCCGTCTGCAGTTATGTTGCACGCATCAACTCATTATATCTTGATTGCACGCTTTGATATCGCGGCAGATATATCAAAACTTCCATAATCAGTGTTGTTTACTCCCCTGTCCAGTCTTTATGATGGATCCAAATATCCAAATGTCTGCGGCTGATCTGTTGACATGTCATGGGAAAGTAGTTCAACCCTGATCAAACACACGCATCCCCTTCCACTTCATGTCAGTTGCAGCAATTGTTTTTCCTTAGTGGACATTGAATCTCAGTGTAAACATGTCTCTTGGTTGCTGTTGAATGATCGTTGGGTCACTGTAGCTACTGAGTTAATATCCCTTTAAGTGGGCTGTTCTGGAGTCCATGAGGATGCTCAGGGCGTGGTTTCTTTTTTTTTAATAACAATCTCTAACGTTTTCCTACCATGGATGTTTCCTATGCAGGGAGGGTTGCTGTTCTTATTCTTCGTGTAGGATATAATGTGATGTGGACGCATCCCAAGCCTACTGCTGCCCTCACCAGGCCACATAACACATTGCGGTAACTGCTCACAGAGAAGGCTCATGCTTTGTTTCATCTGAAGGATGATGACTGCCTAATACCACTGCATTAGCAGAAGTGTCCTAGCTACACCTTTCTGGATGAAGATTAAGGTTACTACCTAGTGGCTTTCCTCTACAAATTACATCTTTCATGAGCAGTCGATATTGATTATAAGGCCTGTTGATTTCTCTGTCAACCGTGTCCAATTCATCCCTCCTGTGCAAAGATATATTATATTCTACCTTTTAAGGCAAGGACATATGATAGGATCGTGTTTTTTTTTTATTACTTTTAATGAACATTCCACTGACTAAGCTATTGCACACCAAGATGCTCTTTAGCTCTTACATGGGGTATGTATGGTCAATATCTTCAGGATTGTTTCCTTTTTAATAAATAATAAAATAATCAAATAATAAATCATATCACATAAAATAGTCCCATAGGTAATGATAAATTCTCATTATAAACAATCCTTAATCAATAGCACTTGATGTCTGCACAAATGTTTCAGGCCACTATTGGGATTCTTCGCCCTTAAATGCCACTCAGAAGAACTGGTCTATTTTTACTATTTACTTACTATTACTATTATCTATTGTTGACACTGCCACTCCTTACAAATGCTATAAAACTAGTGCAAAGAGAGGTGAGATGTTTTTATGAGTAGTGGAAAGAAGCCATGGTAAAATACCAGAGGGCGGTTAATGAAACTAGAGCAGCCATCTTGTGTGATGTTAAGGCATCAAACACCAATACTTAATACACCCCACCCCTCCCCCATCATTTTGTTGATACATCCCAGGAGAGTTCACTTTTTTTTACTTTGCAACCACAGCAGATTGCCCCTGACTGCGTATCTCGATTTCATATGATGCCATAGCTTGCATGAAATCTAGCACACACTTACTTGACATCATTCCTACTTGATTTCATGAAGAGGTTTTTCGATAAAGCAGGACCCGGTATTGTATTCAAGATCAGCAGCTTCCTAGATAATGACACTGTCAGTTTACAATGGGCCAAGTTTTCCTCAAGATAAGCCTCTAGCCATGTTTCCATCTTTTCCAACGTTTTAAATAAAACAGAGTGTACTTTGATCAATTATGTGTAAGAACGCAATGTTCAAGGTTTTTGAGCAAGGCACTTACCGAAAGTACTCTCTTTAAAGTAAGTTATGACCTACTTTACGCATATTTGCCAACAGTGTATTGTGTCCTGGAACAAATATGCTTTCACAACATAGCATTTTTTGAATGCCAATGTCAAGGGAGTACCAAAAACATAACATCTATTTTTGATTCATCTTAAAATGGTTGGAGTTCTACCTTTGATTGAAACTAATATGATGGCAAACAATGTTGCCTAAAAATAAAAATAGCTTTGCTTGATTAAGGCTACTGTAATTAACACGTTCTCGTTCTGGCCACAATCGCAGCCCACATAAGTCAAACAGACAACCCCTTCATAAGCGCTTCCAGAATCCATTTTGCTGTCACATACATTAGTCAAGCTGTTGATATAAGGAAAGGTTTCTTGAGGACAGCCTCTTAAATGCCTCAAACAGCACTCAATCTCCCCCTCCTGCTGCCAAATGGCTCTGGGCTCCTAAATAAAGTGGGTTATGCCAAGTTAGCTGGCAGGAGAAACAATACCCTCAGTGAGTCCTTCAGCAATCTGGGACACATGTCGAGGCTCGGTGGGGCGGACGGAGGACGCTAGGTGGTTAAAAAAGAAAACAACCAACAGCAGCTAAAGCTAATGATTTATGGGCTTCGTTCAAAATAATTCTCAATTCATATCTAATGTATATATTAACATATTTTCTCAGCACCAAGAGCACTGGTATGATTTATGCTCTGAGTGTTTTTTTGGAAACTTGAAACCTGTCAAACGTTGAACGACTGCGTTTACAACACTCCCGTTCTATTATTTAGTGCATCTGCGAAAGATTAAAGCCATCTTCTACTTGATATGGCTCACTCGTTAAATGGCCAATATGGATTTCCTGATGCCCTGACAAAGGTGGGCATGTTAGCCATGATACAGATAAATAACCAAAACAAAGACGAAAACAAGCATTGACTTGACACTGGGTCTGTGCTCGAATGAATCAAGAACATGCCTAAACATAATTAGGGAAAGGTTTTTAAAGAGCATAGTTAGCACAACTAGTAACTCTATCTCCCTATGTACTTAGGCGATCATAATGAGACTTGGCACAGTGGTTGATGATCAGATTCCATGCTCAGTCTTCTATCCTAAAGTTAAAGGGAGGGCAAGTGTGATGCATCGCGGCAGTGAGGAGCGTGCAATATCGGCCATTGGGCTCCCATTAACCAAACAGTCAGACAGCTTTTGTTCGCCCACTGATGGAAGTCTTGCTCGGTCCAGCTGCGTCTCCATGGAAGTGGCAGCACAAGAGGCTTAATCCCACCCACCTTCCCACCCACCAAGTTTCCCATCACACAAGGGGTAGGCTATAGCTCCAGTGTTGGAATGGAGCCCGGGAGGCATTTTTTCCCCTGCACAACCTTTATTGGACCATTTTAACACAAAAGCATCAGGTAAGGGAACAGAAGAAACCCTAGGTGACAGGAATAGGGTCCCTCAGTCTCTTGCTGGAAGATGCGCCTATTAATTAACATGGTACATGAATCCATGGCAACATAGATGCCTACCCACATGTGGTCCTGATCTATGGAACACTGCATCAGAACTTCACGTCACTAATCATTTCCATACTTCATTTCCATGCAATCTTTAAGAAACTAAGTTGAGTCTTGAATCTACCAATATAAGATGGAGGAGGGCTATACCCTCACATGAGAGGGCGTGGTCAGACAACAACCCATAAGTGTCTCTCCTGCTCCACCACTATTGAATAACGGCAGATATATCTATCTATTTTTAACTCCCTAATATCAGTATCGGCCCATAAAATCCAGTATCAGTCAGGCCCTAAAGAATATCCCCTACCCTAATTAAGTCGATTGATTTAGTACATGCCTCTGTGATTCAAGCTCACTGCGGCCGCTAATTGCACAGCTAACCGCAGAATAAGTCTGATGGATCAGTGTCAGACGTGAGGTTGCTTGCCACAATTCTTTTAGCGCCCAGTTTATTTACTGCCCCTATATGGACCCTCATTAACTATAGCTTTAAATCAGAAGAGAATGTTCTTTACTTTCACAACGTCAATCCTTATGTGGAAAAGTTGAGTAAACGCACCCAAGACAAATAAGTAGAAATATAGTACCTGCATGAGTAGAGTCACCAAGGAGTCGCTTGTTCTTTGGGCAATATGATTCAGCATGGTTTATAATCATACTTCACCAACTACATTAACTCTAAAGGTCAGAAAAGCTCTACATCTCATCTCATTTTGCCTTCCTTCTAGTTCCTCTGACTTTTAGAAAAATAACACAAAGGCAAACAACTACACCATGTGTTTCTTTAACATTCTTCAGCCAGACAATTGGGGCATAGAAATTACTTAAAGCTGACATTTTATGACAGACAATGGACACTAATAACATCTATTCTGTGTAACAATAAAATATATCAGTATAGTATAGATAGAACAAGTTTCAAGTAATCAAAACACACCTGTGGCATGGACGCATTTAATAAGATAAAAAGTATTTTATTTATCTCAGACCGGAAATTCAGCTTTGTGTTTGTTTGTATTTATTACCTTTGTATTGTAATATGTGTATACATATATATATATACATATTACAATACATAATATATATATGGGTGGAACGGTTTACAAAATTCATGGTTTGGTTCATATCAAGGTTTTAGTGACAGCTTTTGGTTTGGCACAGTACATTATTGGTAAAGCAGGGGATAACTCCCTAAACAATGTGATAGTGGTGCTGCTCCACCATGTTACATTTTGCAATTGGGCAGTAGCGACGCAGACGCTTACATTGCAAACGTTTTAATTGGTTAAAGTACATTCTTGTAGAAAAAGCCAAACTGCAATATCATGTGAGTGCTGTGTGGAGAAAGTCAGTGGCTTTCTGCTCCACTCTTAGCCCTGAGTCTGACTAGGTTACAGCAGCGCTCCATTGTAAGGCCGGTCGCACACTAGACGAGCCACTGCTGACAAATATGAACCACGGAGCGCTGAGTCGAATTTAGGCCTTGTTCTGTTTTTAATATAATGAGCGGTAATAAACGACACCGCGTACTCGCCAGGGTTTTGAGCTGTGCTGGAAATTATAGCACAGCTGTATGGCGGCGCCAGTGTTTAGCTCTCATTGAAACACGTCCCACATAAGTACCAATGAAGACACACTGCTTTGAATGTATTGGGGTGGTTATATGTGAATCATAAAAGTAAAATGGTGGTTTGTAAATTGTGTACATTTTCACTGAAATTACACCGCAACACTAGCACTAACAGCAATCGAAGAAATGTATTGTTGTAGATGCCGGAACAGATAATTTTCTTTGCCAGATAATCTTAACTGGAGTACATTAATTTAGCAGGCTGTTATTAAGATGAATCGTATCGTATTACCAGTACAGCTGGTAGTGGAAGAAAGAACCACCTAGTGGATAAAAACATTTTACAATTTAAAGGGCATGCTAATACTGGGACAAAGGGGTGAAACAAGGGGTGTAATCAAATTTGTTAGGGTGAAAATAATGGATTGAGAACATTTTTTTTTTCATTTGTAAGTGACACCACCGACTTGGTCAAAGTGCCGACCAATCGACCAGAACTTGACAGCCATAGTATTTACTCCAATGTTATTTTTTCGCCAATATGTAGGTGTATCTACTGCCTGGTACTCTGTAGATTGTATGAGCCCTGTTACACATTTCAATGTATCAGGAAAATGAATATTAAGAATGTATGTGAATTCATCATATCTGGCTTACTGGAACAGGCCCCTGGATATTTAAATAGCACAAATTGGTTGTGCAATTATCCAAGTGCAATTATTGTATTTTATTATTTGTCTAGGATAAATGGAAAGAAATGAAAAAAAATCTAAGATAATGGCAATTACTATTTGTCTCCAAACCAAAGAGAACGCTTTAGCTGGTTTGATGATGGCTTTGATCCTGCAAGCATAACAATTGGATTGCTAGGAAATAAGTAGAACAATGTTAATGATTGTAATGTTTAACATTGTGTGTAGCTCGGAAATAAATAGGATAAACCTATTTATTTAGAATAGGCCTATTTATTTCCTAGCAAAGAAATGAAAGAGAAAGAAAGCAAGCTAAGGCAAAACAATGAGAAATATTTAGATTGAAGGCACTGACCTTAATCTATATAATAAATTAATCAGCGTTATAACATCAATGCCATATGACCAGTGTTGGGCAAGCTACTTTTAAAATGTAGTGAGCTAAGCTCTGAAGTGAGCTAAGCTCTTTCTCTGCCATGAATGAAGCTTCACTACACAGAAGAGCCTACCCAGTCAAATGTAGCAAGCTAAGTCACACAAACACTGCAAAAGTAGTTCACTACATGTGAAGCTACTTTTAAGCTACTGTTAAGTTGTGCCAACTTAACATGGCAATCAACATGAGAACCTACTTTAAATTAGCAAATTCATGCTAAGTCAATTGCATTGGGTTATCAACATACATGCCAGAGTCACTATAATTAATTTAATCAAAGACCAAAGATTGCTGGGATTCCATTTATTTATTAGAGCCTTCCAGCCAGCGAAGAATAGTGCCTGGAGTCATAGGCTTAACAAACAAAACTACACAAGTCAAACCATCCAGTACTTGGACTTTATAAAAAAAACATCCCTGTTTCATTAACATACCATCCCCGGAAAGAGAATGTGCCAATGTGCTCCATAATTCCCCAATGACCACTCAAAAGTTAAAATGTTTGGGATTACAGGGAGAGAAAGAGCAATAGAGAGAGAGAGAATGCTTACCCCCTATAATAATTGTATCCATGGCCGTGGGAGCACACATGCATTCAGTGCAGGTTGAAGTAACCTACACACTACGCTTCGATTTATTTTTAAAAGTACATGTTTTGCTAAATGTTGCTCATCAACAAGGTTGTAAAGTAGTAACTTCCGGCACATCTGTCAAAATATATATTTTTTCATTCATTGTGCCGCGGCCGAACTGACAGGGATATTTAACAATTATTTGCCGAAGGCGAAGTGAATAGCGAGGGGGCTATTCCCAACTATTCACAGAGCCTGTGGTGAATAATTGTTTTAGTATATACTACACGTGAACAGTCCAAAATAAACAAGATAACACTTTTTGCCAGGATTTATTTGTTTTTAATAGCGGTTTATTTGTTTTTATAAGCGTGACGAGATGACCGTCACTCGCGATGAAAATAATATAGGTCTACCATGTTTGAGACCTCAATCATGGGATTTTGCCTGATATCCCGAGCTAGCGCACCAATCCAATTGTGCTGTCTTAGGAGGCTCATGCATAGCATGTACTAATCTCCGATACTATGAATCTTAAAGACTGCGTCAGGTTCTCCCGACTCTCTGGTACTTCTGCAACAAGAAAAGACTCGTAGTGGGGGTTATCTCGGCCATGGGAGAGAAGGAATTGGGGCAAAGTAACTTTGGCTTCGACTCTCTGAAGTCCAGATTGAACTTGGACACGGAGGAGAAAGGGATTGTTGTTGCCGTATGCGGACAACCTCCTCTGGCGGCGGAGGAGTGTGTCTCCATTTCGAACAATCTTGAGTGCTTGTGTTGTGGATAATATAATTTATTTTCACTACACTACAAACTGCTTCTCCACTGTGTTAAGCCATATGAAAAAAATCACTTCTGTGGTCATTACCATGCTACTTAATCAATAAAAGAGAAGCTAGTGAAAAGTTCCTTGATTCAGGAAATAGTGACCTTACCGCTAAGCTACTGAGAATTGTACTAGCGTTGCTGCTTGTAGCTACGCTACTGCCCAACACTGCATATGACATGTAATAAATAAATAAATAAATAAAATAGATAGCAAATAAATAAACTACATTGCAAAGCTTAACATCATGAAACACATATTTAGTTAGTTTCATTTCCCTTAGTTTTCAGGAGCAACGCAGGTCCCTCATCATCTCCTGATGTTACAGAGTGTATGTGTACAATTGTTGCCCGTTTATTTATAAAACAAAAAAAAGATGTGTGCGATACATGAATAAAGAGAGGAAGGGGGCCCGCAGAGCCTGCTTTTGTTTAGGGCCCAGGGTTTTTTGCTACACCCCTGTCCACACTCTACACCTATCGTGTCTCCCTCCATTTATCAGCAAATACATGCACAGCAAATGGCCATGTGGACAAAGTAAATCTTTTTTTTGCTAGAAAAAACATTTAATTACCTCGTAATGAATGTGCTAGTTTAAGGTCCAATATAAATGCAACTTAATAGGCCTACACGTTCACCACAAATAAAGCGTTGTAGGCCTACTCAAATAGGACGGGCCCAAACAGCATCCACACATGGTAACTTTACAGGGCTGATATAATCCCCTGGACAACATGTTCATACTACACAACAGTAGGACTAGAAGCTCTATCGTTACTTGGTACTTGTAATGGTTAACGTTATATTAGATCAATCGTGTCCCATGAAGGTTTGAAAGCAGGTCCAGGCTGAGGGGGGTGTGGGGGTG
>JAOPUD010000145.1:10610914-10623707 GCA_027122715.1 Trisopterus minutus | reverse complement strand
ATTACCTTAAATGACAAAGACGAGGAGAGAGAGAGAGAGAGAGAGAGAGAGAGAGAGAGAGAGAGAGAGAGAGAGGCAGCTGTGCAGTCAGACCTTTTACTCTCAACCCATCATCAGCACCCGGGACACACATTGGGTGAATGGAGTCATCCCGGGCCCGGCGCGCTTTGTATTAAGAGAACTGATTGACGGTGGGTTTGGTACTGCATGCCCAGTCCGAACACAGCTGGACATCTGGCCTAGAGAGAAACCCAACACTCCACTGATTATACTACTGCCATGTCCCATCAATAGTGTTCTCCCACTGAATGGTCCTGATAAAGACAGGGCCCGGTCTTTCAGTACACTTAAAGGAAAATAAAAAGTCCTCTTGGAAAGAATTACGGGCAGAGGGTTGTAAAAATGCCTGCCACCAGCTTCTTAAAGAGACCACCTGCACACATTTCTAATAATTGTATCTTGTAATCTGGATTTTCTCCCAAGCTGAATAGTGCCTCGCTTAATGGCGACGCTGTTTGGTGGTGTGGGCAGGCGGAGCCTTGTTGCAGATCTGTGCCTCCTTTGACAAAGCCTGACCTATTTTAGGGTAGCGCTTCCAGTGCCAGACAAATGGAAAATTCTTCAATTATTTCCAAAAGGTGAACAGGATTCAGCAGTATGACGCAGCTTCGCCCTGGCCTCGTGTAAGGTACAGGACCTACAAGGCCAGCCACATTATGCTCTCTATGCAGGCTTAACGGCACCCTGTTGACACTTAACCATACCCTTGGGATTCTTTAGACTTTTGTGTGATTCAGGGCGTTGCTGCTGCATAACACGGTTAGAACAAAATATATATATACACAGTATATTAGTTATTAAGATAGAAGTGTTTAGCATCTAAATATCCCATTATTCCTGGATCTAGACACTAACGCTCTAGACCTGCACGACATGTCATATAAACGGTCACTTGAGTTAAAAGGCACGTAATCAGGACTTCACACACGTCCCCCTGCAATTCGACACAGGGGCTTAGCTTTCTCCACACCGCTAAGGTAAAGCTGCTTTCGCCACCCTTCAATGTAAATAAACTTAAATGAGCTCAAATATTGGGTTGTGAAGACACAAAGCTCCAAGGACTTTGCTTTTGATTTCTTTCTATTAGGGTCCATCTGAGGAGCTGTATTGAACATTGACATTTGGTCATTTAGCTGAATCTGTAGAATCAATCAATCAAACCAATATCAAAGCGATCAAAATTGGATTAACCAAAATAAAACATTAAATTCATCCAAGCAAAAAAAAATAAATGACAGAGGGGTGCAAAGAGGCTATAGAAATCAGAAAGGGGAGGTTAGCGTAGGAGACATAAAAAGGCAGAAAAGTGTTAAGTTTACACCTTTAGTTTCCATCGTAACAGAAAAGGTCATAAAACCAACCTCAGTGAATCCAACTCTCGCCCTTACCGTCTCTACAGCTGTACTATATCTGGATTCACTCCCTCACCTTAGAGCTGTCATCGTGGGAGCGTTGGTAGCGTTTCCAGCGGCAACCGTAGATCCCGGTCACGAACGACACAAACACCTGCTTCTCATAGACCTGCAAGGGTTGGTGTTTCACCATGCTCCTTCAGCCTCGACCTGCCACCAGTCCAGTAGCATCCCACACAGGACGGGGAACCCTGGGGAAAGAAGACCATGCGATGTTCATTACAAAAAAGATGCCCTCAGAAAGATGGACTCCAAAACCCACACAGGAGACAGGGAATACTAGGGAAAGGAAACGGTTGAATACAAAAACTATTCCCTCACAATCTCACACAGGACAGGGAACCTTGGGGGATGAAATCAGTTAATTATAAAAACTATTCCCTCACAAAGATGGCCTCCGAAACCCACACAGGACAGTCCAGTAAGCATCCCACACAGGACAGGGGACCCCAGGGGAAGGAAAGCGGTTAATTACAAAACCTATTCTCTCACAAAGATGGACTCCAAGTCCCAAGACAGGGAACCCTTGGGGAAGAAAGTGGTAGATTACAGAAACTTCGAATCGTTGCACATACCATTTGAAGGACAACTAAACATTATAGTGTCTTGTTGAATTTGCTGCCTTATCAAAGTTTAGATTGATCAACTGTCGAAGAAAACTTTTCTTCTAATGGTCTTATTGAACATTTTTGACCTATCTCATTGGTCTGCATCATATTTTAAAAAAAATGAGCTTAACAGCTTGTTTTGAAGTTTCTCCCCCTATTATTTTGAGTGTTGTACATGTCAATAAACACAAACAGAGAAAAATGGTTCTCTGTTTTAAACATTGGCCTTTACTTATGTCCCAATGTAGGCCTCCGAAGAACAGTCCACCATGCTTTCCCTGCCCTTTCTCTACCCTGGACTTCAAGGTCTGACTCGAACATTGTTTAACATGCAGTTGCTATTCCAAGACATATCACAATATCCTGTCATATCATTATAAAAATCAAAATCACAATGAATAGGTGGACTGCCTCACGCCTTGATTTGAGAAGCCGCAGCTGCAATAAAAGAGGCATGGGCAACCTGCTATTAGGCAGTTTTACTGTCCACACAGAGCCAGTTGGACACTATCTACAGGGTTTAAGAACCCCAGAAGAGGTAGACGGGCAGCGGTGCAGGCGTAGAGCAAGGCCAGCATGTTGCCTTGAGAAAATGCCGGTTACCATGGCGGCAAGAACAAAAATGACCATGGGAGGAGAGATAATCCCAGGAGGTTTTTTCCCCCTGGTGAAAAACAACTATTCATGGAGAAGAACGTTGCAGTTTTGAATTGAGAAAATCTAGCTCTGTTGGAGATGGCAAGTAAGTTGTGTACTTGTGTATCTAAATGAACAACCTTTGGAAGAAAATAAACAGATAGAGACAGACAGTCTTCAATTCAAGGAATTTGTGATGGTTGATCTTGCATGGTTTACAAGGAAGTCAGTATCTGCAAAAATACATGAGGAAGCTCGATTGACTTGATAAAAAGATGTACCCTAAATGGAAAAAAAAACAAAAAACGTTGGAGCAGCTGTCTAAGCAGAGACCCAGCCCCTGTCAACTCCGATGGGCCTATCTGGGTCAAAGAGTCCCCTCGCTAGCAAAGACAGACGTCCAGAATTAAAGGACATGTTCACCCCTTCAGGCCATGTAAGGAAACGAGAAGCAATCCTATTTTTCAACGGATGCAAGAGTAATGATATGAAAGAAAAACGTTTATGCTATACAAACACCCCAAGAGGTGGATTTTCATTTGACGATTCCACAATAACAAGATGGCAGAGGCTACAAAACATATTACGGACGAATAATTGATAACTGTGATTAGAGCTTTGATAAATGACAGCAATCCCATTTATACCGAGTCTGACGGGTTATAAACCATTGATGAATGACAATGAAAACAATTTAAGGGAAGACTATGGCTGGCACAATAAATACTGGGATGTGTGAACAATGTGGCAACATGAATCATTTCAATCAGGAAGAATAGATCCATGTAATTTATCGCCGTGATAAGCATGACTCAGCGTCTAACACAGAACCCACTAATTGGAATACCCCAAGACTGCAAAGTCGGTGTTACGATCATTAATAAATCAAAATGAATAACCGATAAGGGAATGAAATATCCTTTTCCACGATGAGTATTGAGAGATGAAAAAATGACTAGGCTGCTGCCGGACCCAACCGTGGATCAAAGACCCAACCAAAGGACGAAAGACAGGTTCTTCATGGGACCACTTCCTGTTATAATAGACCCAACAACAAGAAATGTGGTTCTGTGTCATTACCTCAATCAGAAGGAAGGTTTTGGCTCAAACATCACTATAGTTTTGACTTGGAGAGCGGAGTCTCCATGGAATAAAAATAGAAAGACGAAACCTAGTAAACTTTGTATTGAAAACATGGCATAGCAGCTTAGATGTGTTGGCTGTCTGGCATCTAGAATATATTTATTACTATTGATTTTAAAACTCTCAAGGGAAAGGCTTGCCTGATGTTTATCGTTCTGTAAAATTCCCAGTAAAACATTCAAAACTGATTCTTACCTACATTGGATGTCAGTATAACTGGCTGCCCAAAGACACACAGCAAAACATTAAAACATGCATCCTTTTTCCTTTTCCTTGCGATTCAGTGATTTGGGATGACGTGAAGACCAGTCTTCACATGTTAAACTGAGGCCCTGGCTTCCTGTGGTTGGTCACTAAAGATCCCATGGCACCGTTCGCAAGACTAGGGGATTCCTGGCCAAATTCCTAACTGGGCCCTTCTACCAACATGGCCCCCTAATCATCCCGTGAACTCTAATGGGATTGGTTCATTCCACACCTCTCCACTGTGATGGCCCAGCCAGTGAGTGCTCTGGTGCTTACTGGCTGACGTGCATCACACAGGTGGGTGCTACCAGTGTACTAGTGGATGAGGCTGACTGCCAAGCTGGTTGTAACATGCTTTTTAAACATGCTTTTCATCTGCATCAATTTGCAGATGCAAGGCAGCAACAACACTTGTGAGGAGGAGAAATGTTTTGCTCGTTTCATTTGGGACATCAGTAATCACTTTATCCTATCCAGCGAAAGGTTGCGCCTATCGAACAGAACCCTTCAGTCTCGTCAGGTTCCAGCTGCTGACCTCACCTCTACTTGGTCTTTGGTTCAGCTTTCCTACTGTTCAACGGCTCTCGCCAGCCGGAACTTTAGTAAAAAGGCATCGCCGAAATAGAATGTACGATTTGGTTCATCTCCAGAAACCTCCATGTTTCCGGGGACTAATGTGACCGCCTTTGTTAATAATTTAATAATCTATTAAACCTCAGCCATCTCATTTGTAAAAGGCTTTAGCCCACAGAGCAAATGTCACGTTCTATATTTAGCTTTTAATATTTATCATTGCCACCCTTTTCTGGGCTCTTCCCTTCGTTCATTGCGTCATGAAATTATATATATATAAAGGCGTAATCATTCATTCATAAAGGGAACATTTGAGCATTTTCCATTAGCGCACTGGCCCAGTGAAGCATCATGGAGAGAAAAGATTTTTCTATGTTACCACATTTTCAACAGTTTCAAATCACTTGGTTTAACGCTACACTATATTTTCTCTGATAAATCAAAAGATTGTAAAGCCAATTTGAGAGGTCTTTCACTGGCTCTTTGAAATTGGGTTTGGAGTTGATACATGATATGGTGCGACAGAATCAATTGATCAAGTTTTAAGATCGTCCTTGCTGTGATTACACTTGACCCTGTCTGCACATCATGATCAAGGTGATTGACTGTTGTGCACAACTACTTAAGAGCGAAGGTGATGGGGATGAGATAGGCATACTTGATGCTGAATCATGTTTCTATGTTATGTTATTTATTATGTCCACTGTTTGCGGAGTTGTCATGTCTATGAATGTATGAATTGTATGTTTCTCACTGCTGGCTGCACAACATATTGAGTCCATTGGGGATAAAAAAGACACCTTGAACCTTGAAAGCTAATTTCAAGTTACAACATAATTCATCTAGTTATGATGGATTTTCTGCCGATTGTTATATATCGGGTTTACATGACCTCCATAGCCATAATTGGGTAACCATGGTTACAGTAGACTAGATCCAGTCAATTCCTGAAGCTTGAAATGCATTTTCGCCTATTGCTCTTATCTTTCCAAAAAAAAGATAATGGATCTATTTATGTGCAATTGAATAGATTGGAGGTGAAAATGAGCACACATTAGGACTGATAGATAACTTAGCCTGAAGGAATGATGGTTGATGGATGGGATCAATATGTTGGAAAGACAAGTTATAAAATATCGCCATAGGACCATTTATTCTAGATATGTCCATGAACTGACGGCTAAATATTGATAGTTAACAGTTTACCTACAAACCCATCAGCCAATGAAAAACCAAACACTGTAGGCCATGCTAAACGACAGAAACACAGATGGACTAACAAGAAGATAATCCCATAAACTACGCACACACACACACACACACACACACACACACACACAGACACGCACACACACACGCACACACGCACGCCCGCACACACGCACGCCCGCACACACTCTCGCACACACACTCACCTTATTTTCACGAATGCGTCCCTGCTGAAAGCTGTTAAAAAACGGCTTACTTCTTGCTCTTCATTACCATTAAAATCGAAACACAATCCTCAGCCGGGAGGATTTAAACTTAAAAAGATAATTTAAAAGGTCTTCCAAAGTTTCAGCGCCGCGACGTGACAACAATCCAACGGAGCACATTAGTTGACTCAGTGTGAACTACAGCGGCGAGCGACGACGGAATGCGCGCTTACATTTCAATAAGCAATGTGTTCGCATTGCATTGTATTGAGGTGCGCCTAGATAATATACTTTGCAAAAGTGTTTGAAGAAAGGAAAAAAAAAAAAAGCCCCAGCGTTAATCCCTCTGACACGCGTGGGTGGAGCTCTGGAAGAGGCGATATCTCTGCGGGCTGACAGTGCGCGGAGGAGGGTGTGCTCCTCCACGGCGCAGGGGCCGGCGGCAGGTGTAGTGTCACACACACACACACACACACACACACACACACACACACACACACACACACACACACACACACACACACACACACCAGTCCACAAAGGACTGGAGGAACACCGTGTGCACGTTCTGTGAAGCAGCTCGTTCCCTTTCGCATTAAGTGGACTTCAAACAATATCCAATTTGCATCAACATTGTATTTATCGAGGCTATGCCGGCTGGTTGGCTGCGCCGCTGTACCCGAGGCGGGTTAGGTCCCTCCCAGCGCCCTGCGGGTCACCCGGGGTCATCGCGCCGCCGGTCAACTGACGGACGGTCCAAACTATTCCAGGCTCAGGAGATTATAATGTTTTTTTCAGTTACCTTATATTTTGTATATGTTTTTAATATATTGTGTGCAGATCTACTTCTGTATGGGTTGTCAGCAACTAATATTTGTTCATTGGCTAACACTAGAGAGCAGCATTTAATTCCTACAGTTCAACACACCCTCTCAATTTCTCCCAGCAGAGGTCCCCATATTACACTTTTCCTTTACCATTGTGAAGGCTTTTGGTTCACAATGGTTCAGTAGCCTGGGAACCAGACGAATATCGCGAGGTTTCGTTTGCTCTGCTCCCCTTCCATACAAGAAGATGCCGCTGATAGGGCAGAGATAGACCGACCAATAACAGCCGTTCATCTGATAGGAGGCGGGACCAATAGGATGACGGCGCAGTGCCGGCCAGCAGGGGTGTTTGTATCAACAACAAAGATGGCTTCTGTGCTGATGTAGAACAGTCTATTGTTTACGCTGTCGAGAGATTATTAAACGAACTGGACGGTGTATTTTCATTAAAGATTAAAATATTACTGCACTTTGTTGAGAATATATATTAATATTTTTTATTTTCGTCGCTCAGTGCTGCCTAACCCGTTTCGTTACTATGATTGGTTGCAGCCCGTTGTTGACGCCCTTTGGTAATAGAAAATAAACTGAGAGGTTCCAGAGTCCGAAATGCAGTTTGCAATTCGTATGGCGATGCCAGGCTAACGGTTCACATGCTCTTTGATAAAATCATTCACTTCACTCATTCAGATCATTACAATTTAGTCTGCAATTATTGTCATATTCACTTTTCTGTTCACATTTAAAAAATACAAATACATAAAATGAACACATTTTGCTCCACAGATTTTTATTTAATTGTAGGCTATTTAGTAATATCTATAGTAATGAAATTGGACTTTCTTTGTGTCTTTCATGCCACAATTCCCATATGAAAACATAGGAGTTGTTTCTATGTATTTAATGTCAAAGAATTGCATCTTTATTTCATCATCATTTGATCTCATTTTTTTTCTAATATGGTTGAACACAGCTGCATTGACACCTGCAAGCTGTAAAGTGTGACCGCAGAACAGGACATGCATTTGTTTATACGCTTCCTGCTGGCGCATTTAATTTGAAACGCAGAGCTTACAATAGGCAGGGGGGAAAGGGACAGAATTAAGCATTGAGGGGGAAACATTCCATTGTCTGTTCCCACCCACTCCCTAGCCATGCTTCCTACACACTTCATCCTCATGTACAAGCAAACTCACTAGTCAAGTAAAGGATCTTAACAGATTAAAAAGTAATAGAAAGCACAAATGCAGGTGTAGGGCTGTGTACCCTGTTATTGTTATTGTCATATACATATACCTATAGCCTACAAATCCACAATGTTATCTAATGAATCTCAATCATAAATTTACTTTGCTGCAGCATACGTATCAACGTAAACCACAAACACAACCTATTGAGCAGCCTTAATAAATTACCAAATGCATTAAAGCAGTAAAAGTAAAAACCACAGAGAGAGAACTGAGGTGGTGTCATGATTGAGGACCAAATGCCTATTTGTGTACATTTGTAAAGAAGCTGCTGGTTTCTACACCCACCAGGGCAGATCCCATGGCTAACAGTTTCAAGTTTATGAAGATATTCAGCAGATAGCCTGGGGTTATGTCCTTTTTGTGCTGCTGTTGCTATTGTCGTTGCAGATGAAGGAATGCATGCAGATGCATGCATGAGAATGCCCGCCTGCCCTGCCCCAGCCTGGCTTTACATTCCACCACTGTCTGAGGGGGCTTGGAAGCCCACTTGTCTCCTATAGCATATGTCTGAACTCAAGTCATGAGTCCATTAGCATTAACCACTAACCACTAACTTCACTCCCCAACCCCCAGAGGGCATGCATTCATGAGATAACTCTTTTCCCCTTTCTTACATCAAGGTTCAGTTTTTCTCATGCTAAAGAAGATTTGGTTGAGAACATCAGAGCGTCACTATGGAGATGACATCAAAGAGCCCCATGCATGAAAAGGCCCTCCATAAATAGCCTCCCTTATAAGTTGTCGACCTCTATTAGTGTCTCAGTTCAGAAAGACAGCGCTGCAACGGGCTTAATTAAACAGCCAGGGGAGAGAGAGGAGAGTTGATGTTCAGACTCGACCAACTTGCTGATTTGGGCAATATCTTGGTGGATCCATCATGTACTGATGGATAGAAGGCATTTCCTATTTTTTTATTTATTTAATAGAAAGCTTATTGGAAAAGAGACAAAAAGAACGTAGCTATGGGAGATCTCTGAGTTTACATCATCAGCCAACATTAGCCCTTTACTGGAAATCTAAAAGCAGTCTAGGACACACTAATAGCAGTGGCCTGCTCTTCCTAATGAGGAGGCCATGCCCTGTAGACATGCTACCACATGTCTACTGGGCATGCTTTGGAAAATGTTCATCGATTTAGTTACAATCGAATGCACTCAGACCATAATGAACTGTGGCTCATCACAACAACTATGTAAGGTTTTCAGCAGGTCACAGCTCACATAAGGAAAATGTAACGTTCAATAAGTCAATTTCTTACCAATAGCAAATGTATGAATGCAGGGTTCATAAAGTCATACTTAAAAAGACCAAGAAGGCAGACACTGATTTGCTCAGTGCTTTCAAATGTCAGAAAATTCCAGGCTTTAGGACCTTGAAATGGGGGGGGGGAATTCCTTTCCCACAGTAACTGGATACCAGGGGTGGTCCTAAGACTGAACTGTTAAATCTCTTCTCTCCCCCCATTCACTCCTTTTCCTGCCGATGTCCAGAAATGCAACTTATTCTATAGACTTTGGACTTTAGGACCTACTCTTTACCACGAAGTTGGTCCAAGGTGTGAATTACAGCAGGAGCACAATAAGGTAAAAGGAATTGCCTTCGTTGGGCGGGGGGAGGTGGAATGTGAAAAAATTGGACTTCAACTGAAATGTTTTGTCAATAGGAAACAGCATTACAGTTGTATTACTGTGTTGCGTTCCAGTGTATTGATTCAGTAAAATGTTAAAGTTAAGTTTAGCACCTAAAGGTTCATCGTTTTGCAGTATAGAATAGCATAATGGAGGTGGACTTTTTAACTTGACATGCATCTAATGTGTGTCTCTTTGCATCACTTATTTCTTCAAATCTTGAAGAATTAATGTTATAATGATTGTAGAAGCAAAACAAGGATGTTTACTTAAAGAAAACAGTATCTTTATTATGTCTAGATCTAGAAGCTTCTAGACTTCCTTCACAATGCTGATTGGTGAGGCTTCCATCCAATGGGATAAGCAAGCCCCCTCTTCATTCATACGTGACAGTTATTCTAGAAGCAATGGCTTACAAGGACATGAAGATGTTCCACACACACAATACACAGCAATACTGTTTACTTTGTCATTTGTAACATACATGTGTTGCATGTGTAACAATAAATAGATTGCCTATTACTTTTTTTATCAACCGTCATTTCTTAAAGCTTTATGTTTTTATAATAGCAATGTTGTTAAAACTTCATACACAAGTCTGTTTCACAAATATACTACTTAAGAGGTGACCCTAATGGCGTAACTATTCTTACAATAGCCTTTTAAGCAGTCACTGATACAAACTCTGAACACACAAATATAATCTAATTTCTAAATGGAAAACTGGGGCTTTAAAGATCAAATTGAATCCCTTTTAGTCATCACTCTCTGTCCTCCCAAGCGTGTTGGGACTTGACTTTGGCTAGAAAACAGAGATCCAGATATAAAAAACCCATGCCTCACATAATAACTGTGGTAACACAGAAATGTGTCTCTTATGCCAAGTGAGCGGATAGCTCGTCTGGCCACTGTTTAGTTTTCCTAGCATCCGGCAGCTGCCTACGTGGCTGTTACATAAGCCTGTTCTGTGACTTATTTCCACATTATTGCTAATCCTGATTTGCAATACTAACCCCGAAGACCAACTTACTTCTGGTAGAGAATGGCAGTTAGGTTTAGTTATACAAAGTAAAGCGACAGCACCAATCCACTACCATCTCACTTTTATAATTCAGTCACACTGTCAGCATGGATGACTTTACCAAACACAACTTATAACAGGGGATTCCCCTTATGTCTCCTTGCAGGTCTTTGCTATCAATTCAAGTCTGTAGCCATGTTGGTCTCCCTGCTGGCTCTAGCCCTGCTGGCCCACGCAGCTTCCTCTGCCACGTCGGCCTCCCCGGATGAGGTCCTCAGCACCCACGCCTCCCTGCTGGCTGACAACAGCGCCGGCCTGGCCTTCAGCCTGTACCAGCGCGTGGCCCAGGAGAAGGACGTGGAGAACATCCTGATCTCCCCGGTGGTGGTGGCCTCCGCCCTGGGCCTGGTGGCCCTGGGGGGCAAGGCCTCCACCGCCTCCCAGGTGAAGAGCCTGCTGAAGGCCGACGCGCTGAAGGACGAGCAGCTGCACGCGGGCCTGGCGGAGCTGCTGAGCGAGGTGAGCGACCCCGCCGCCCGCAACGTCACCTGGAAGATCCGCAGCCGCATGTACGGGCCCAGCTCCATCACCTTCACCGAGGGCTTCCTGAAGACGAGCAAGAAGCACTACAACTGCGAGCACTCCAAGATCAACTTCAAGGACAAGAAGAGCGCCATGAAGGCCATCAACGATTGGGCGGTCAAATCCACGGACGGTAAACTGCCCGAGGTCGCCAAGGACGTGGAGAAGACGGACGGGGCGATGATCATCAACGCTATGTTCTTCAAACGTGAGTTCATACAATACATGGAAGAGAAATGTCCACTGTTGTTAGTGGATTAAGTAAATGCATTTATTCAGTGTTGAATGACGCTCACTCTTACTCTTTGTTTGTCTAAACAGCCCACTGGAATGAACAGTTCCATCCCAAGATGGTGGACAGCCGTGTGTTCTTGGCGTCCCGCAGCCTCACCATTTCAATGGAGATGATGCACCGCACAGGTGAGAAAACACTAACACAGCACGTTGAAATGCATGATACAGGTGAGACCTTTTCCATGGTCTTTATCTCATTGTTAACATGTAACATGCTGGAAATCAGAAGTTAGTGGGCAAGCGTTGTATGTGCATTTTAAGTCGACTTGGACACAACGTCTACGTATCCCTAGGGTATAAACGATACATATATTCTACCCATAATAACTATGTAGTTATAGTCGCACTGCTGACAGTGTTGTGCGTGCGTGTGTGTGTGTGTGTCCGCTTTACAGGCCTGTACGACTACTACGACGACGTGGCCAACAAGCTAACGGTGTTGAGCATACCCCTGGCCCATAAGAAGTCCTCTGTGGTCTTCATCATGCCCTACAACGTGGAGCCCCTGGAGAGAGTGGAGAAGCTGCTGACCGGGAAACAGCTGGACACCTGGGTGGCCAAGCTGGAGGAGAAGGCTGTGGCCGTGTCCCTGCCCAAAATCAGCTTGGAAGTCAGCCACAACCTGCAGGTCAGCAAAACATCCAAACGTCCAAACGTCCATGGTGTAGCGTTTACATATTTCAGTTTTGCTCGCTTTGGCGACACTTTTTGCGATAAGATTCAAGATTCAAGATTGTTTATTGTCATATACACCACAATTACGGAAGCAGTCGCTGGCGATTCAATTCTTGTGTCTCAGGCTCCTTCAACAGTGCTATAAAAAGAAAAGTAGAACACCTAGTAAGAGCTGAGACCTAATAAACAAAAGAAAAATAAATAAATAAACGACATACTAACATGAATAATTTGAATAAAATAAAAATCTAATAATAACTGTAATGTATAAATAGATAGATAGATGCAGCATAAGTTATAAGTTATCAGTTATAAGCGTAATTGTTCAATACCAAAAAAATTAAAATGGTGTCACCACGGACACCCAGTTCCTAACATTCATAATACCGCAAAAAAACACGAGGGCTTCCATCAGCGGGGCCA
>JAOPUD010000145.1:10381378-10391601 GCA_027122715.1 Trisopterus minutus | reverse complement strand
AAGGGGGGGGGGGGGGGGGGAGGAGGGGATGGGGAGAGAGACACACAAGCTTTCAGTTGTTTTTTTTAAATGACGCACGCTTCAAGATCAACATCCACAAAATTGGACGTCGTGGATGACTTGTGCAAAGAATTTGACACCATTGGTTTCCTTTGGGTGGGGTGGGGTGGGTTAGTTGTGTGGGGCAGGTTACCGTCTAAAAAAACGTATATAATTTCCAGGAAGAGCTTAATTGTCAACTCAGGAGCGCTTACCTGAGCGGAAAACATTCCATTAGATGCTTTTTTAAATGGTCAGTATACTGTCTGTATCGAGAGCAAATAGGGCCGATACAGCAGGGCAACATGCTTTGTGTCATTGTTTCATGAGGAGAAAATACAGTGTTTTAGGGCGTTTTTAAGCATTTTTTCCCCCCTATTCCTTAACTCTTGTTCACATGCAGTTTTCTTAACCCATCAGTACAACGGACCCCCACCACCACCCCTCCGCCCCAGTAAAACCCTTACTTTTCGTGAGGAGTTCTCAGAGTAGCTAAGCTAATGAGGTACACGCTCATGGCCGATCATGGCTTCGTTAATGCCGAGTAACAAAAGTACACTCTTGAGCGTTTGATGCATACCAGCACTAGCGATATTAATGTGGGTTTTTAGGTATCTGTATCAAGGATATGCGAACGTTTTCTTTAATTTCTTGTTTATAGATGTACCTTCTGTGTGATTGTTATAAATAAACAAAAAAACGTGGTTGGTCTATGCTTTTTTTGGAATCCGATGCGGAACATGAAATGCACAGTAAAGTAGATGGACTAATATACAAAGGTGTGCAATTGCATATTTAATTTATTTTCCATTGCATTTTCTGCCTGTCCCTTTTTTATATAGATTTAATTGTATCACGAGTGAAATTATTGCATTACAATGGAAAATTGGTTATGACAGGCCATGGTAGCCAGATCATTTTGAAATGTCCAAATATTAAATAATTTGTTTGGTTAAATTAAACCTGTATTGTAGAATATTTGCTTAAGAGCACAATATTCCCTCATGGCTGATGTGATTTTATAGTGCTTCTTGACAGCAACCAGATATGTACCAGATATTCCAAATCAGCCATCTATTAATTAAATGTGTACAAAGGCAGTGTCAAAACATCTATTCTGTTGATGGTCCTGTTACTGTTTTTAATACAATACAATACAGTGCTGTACAAAAATACCTTAATCTCACTATATTTTTAAAAGAATTAATGAGTTGTCTAGTAATAAGTGTCTTCTACTCAAAGATTACCCATCAACCCATATATGTAGATGTTGTAAAAAAAGTTAAGTCTTCAGTAAACATTCTGTAACTTCAAGAAAATGTATCACTGAAAGTAGACTAAGCAATGAATTGCATACATTCAGTGTATCAAGTCCACCAAACTAGCTTCTGTTTTTTTTGTTGAATAAAGTGATCAAACATGCAGCAGCTGGAACAGTGGAACCTGCAGTCACTATACTGGTTATAAATTGTAAGTTGTTTCACGTGGCTAATGCAACTGTTATTTACCATCTAGAACTGTGAATAGTTTAACTGAACTGTAAATACAAAGGTAAGATCTGAAATGGTTTCTGGGGATGAGTTGTCCAAGATGCAGTGGTTGGTTCTTTCGGAGTAGTATTTTCCTGTACCCATAGTGTTTTTACCCGTAGTATTTTCCTGTAGTATTTTCCTGTACCCAGGAACATACATCAGTCCATTTTCTCCGCGATCCGTCCCATTTTGGTACGCATGTTGCGCATAAGGAAGAAACATACAGTGGCGGTGGCCATCGCCACCTCAGCTACCCAGAAGGCCATGTCCCAGCTGTGATTTTTGGCAATGGTACTGAACGGGAGTCCGGCCACAAAAGCACCAACTGTGGACAAAGCAAATGTAAAATATATTTGTGGAATTAACTATACATGGCAAGTCTTCAGGTTAAGGGTGTTCCACCCCTGGCTGAATGGTCCTGAAGGGTTTAATCCTCAATGTCCCAAAACTACCGCTGAGCATCCTTGAGCCACAATCCTCGCCCCTACTTGCTCATCTTGAATGACCTTCATTAGCATGCCAGGTACTGTAACCTACCTTTGGGTAAAAGCTCCCCGGAAATATGGGTGAAATAGGAAAGGCTTACCGTTGGCCATTAGAGCTACAACAGCATGGGACGTTCCACAGAAGTTAGACGGAGCACTCTCACTGGCTATCACGCCGATGAGAGCTATTGGTCCATAAGAAGAGAACCCAAACAAAGCACCGAGGAACAGGATCCAAATCTGTTAGGAATTAAATAAAAACACAACATAGGGGTCATTGTGGCTCATCATTTCCAAGATAAGTATACTGGTGGTTAACTGTAACTTTGTTTACTGAGCATACCTCCTTCTCCGACAGGCCAATCAAAACGGAGATGGGGTGAAGGGCTTGGAGCCACAGAGGGGCCTCCTGAAGAACAACACCAAAAACATGCTGTCATTCATTGACCCCCACGAAAAATAGTGACGGTTGATGGTGATGGTGACGGTGATGTGAATCTGAGGGTATGAACTGGAGTGCTCAAATTACCTCAGGGACCTCGGCTGTCACGGTGACTCTAAACAGGTACATGGACACGAACATGCCAGACATCATGAAGAGGAGCAGGCCATGGCGGGGGTTTCCGTGGGTGCCCAGACCTTGCTGTAAGTCAGGGCGAGATGGAATCAGAAGCGGAGGAAAGTTGAGATTGTGCAGGTGAAGTCTGCAACATTTTTCAATTATGTTGTATTAAGTGTGAGTGGAGTGATAATTAGAGACATGTGCTCAACAGCTCCCCCAGATGGTGAAGTACTGACATGACATGTTAGAAGCTGGCTTTGACATTTGCCAAAGATTTAGTTGGGTTTTTTGGAAAATGAGTCAAAATTTTATGTCACATGTTCAATGTTAATTTAAACATTTATAGGGATATATGATGTCCTACCAAAGGCCAAACTTCTAATGAATTAACCAAAAATGTGTAAGCCATTCAAGAGTTTGAAGGCCAAATTGGAGGGCGTGAGGAGAAGCTCCAATTGCATGGTTGGTAGCACCCTCCAGGATCTGGTGCTGTGTGCGATACAGACACTAACAGCCGTGTGTGTGAAGGGTCGGCCCCGCCCTGTACGGTCACTCACCCGGGCCACGGCTCGGTCAGAGAGGAGCCCCGAAGCCAGGCTGCCAACGAAGCCCCCCACCTCCAGTGCACTCATGTAGGAACTGCCTGTTAGCAAATCAGTCAACAGCCTCAGAGACACAGAGACCCACCCCCCAGCCGGGCTACACACACACACACACCATTAAGAAGAGGAATAATCAGGTTCTTTATGCTCTTTTCTTGTTCAAACGTTTTAACCGACACATATTCTTACTGTAACGTGATAATGATATTTAGAATTGCATCAATGTTTAGCTATTTTATATACAATATAATAATAATAATAATAATAATAATATATATTATACACAATATACAATTTGTTGTTAAATTATGTTACATTTAACGACAAGCTGATTAAAATAGAAATAACGGCGTGACCATCAGATATGAGCTCAAGTAACTGACTTATGAGAACAGACTGGCCCTTCTCCTGGATGAGGAACAGCTGTCCCCAGTCGGTGGCAGCCGTCTTCACCCCAAACACCACCATGTAGGCCAGGGACAGCACCCACAGGAACGGGGACGTCAGGAACTCCCGCAGCGTGCTTTCGCTGTTTCCTTTTCAAAATGGGAGTGTAAAAAGAAATATGGTGACGAATGTCATACGCAACTTATGTGATGTTAAATAAAATGGTAAATAATCTGAGGAAATAGATTGTGTTCATAACCCCCGTAGGAAAAATAAGCGGTAGTAAGCAAAATCCAATCCAATCGGTACGTTTTTTCAAATGACCAACGCCAAGGCAACCGTCTCCACTTCACAAATGTATACATCATATGGTACAATGAGCGCAATGGCCTTCCCCATTTTCCTCACCTCCCTTCGCTCCCTTCTTCTTCGCTGCTTCGACGGCGGGCAGGCCCACGTCCGTGGGCTCGTTCCTGACGAACACGACGCACACCAACGAGAAGGCGGCGCAGACGATGCCGGAGCCGGACAGGATGGTCCTCCAGTCGTAGTACTGCAGCAGCACGGTGGCCAGGAGCGGGCCCAGGCTGCCTGCCAGGTTCATGCTGCAGGACAGCACCGCCCAGTACGTCCCGAACTGGGACGGCTCGAACCACTGGACCGGAAACCGCACATGGAGAGTGGTTATTTGTGATGGACATAGTTTGACGTGGCAGTTTAATTGTCGTTGCAACTCTTTGTTTGTGGCCAAAAAAAGATATAAATGCGACATGTTTTGTTGCACAACCAAGTTTCGAAAAAGAAACTACAAAAAACATGCATGGTAGTAAAGCTAAAGAAATCAGACCATTCTTTTTTTCATTTGGCATGTGTGTTTATCCGATGTGACTTTAATGAATGAATTCAGATACAGGGTAGGGGTTACGACATCCTAGCAACCCACCATTTTTTTGATCTCTCATGAACATGATCTCTCTTATGATCTCTTGAATTATTCACATTGAACACATTCACTCAATTAAAAGGGTATAATAGTTAAACCAATAAGAATACCAAAGTCAATAGATACATATTGACTCGAACTCAAGAGGAAAGTAGGGTACATCTTGTCTGTGTTCAGGTCACCATAAGTAGAACTGCAACACATTAGGTAATAAGGAAATGTGGGCTTGTGGTCTGGTTTATGGTTGTGACATGAAGGACTTTATGCTGAGTTGGTTGCATGACTGAAAATAGTGTTGATATAATTCTGGCATTTGATAACCCTCTGGCCCCCCCAGTAACATGAGACTCCACTCAGAGCATGGCATTCAGGTTGCTGACCACACGCTGGTTGATTCACCTGTTCTGGGTGGCTGACACTGGCCTGATAATCATCCTAAAGTTCCATTGCGTTTCATTGCATAATGCAGTCTGAAGTTTCTTCCATCTGAGTTTTTTTCTGGAGACTGGGCCCCGGGGCGCTTCAACCTAACTGAACACTTAGCAGATAACAATTGCACAAGTAGGATTGTTCTGTTTTTGATTTGAGAACCTTTTTTTTTTTTATTTTTTTTTTGCTCCCAGACTAGCCATGTCGTCACTATGGTCACACAAATTCCATCAGCATATGCATCAGCATAAGTCCCACCTACAGGACGCTGGTTACCCGAGCCGGTGTGACCTGAAGATCACTCAAGCAAATGACACCATACTCTGAATTGCAGACATTTTATTGAGAGTGGTTGGAGATTCAGGTGCTAGAACCAGGCAAGCTTGACCTTAGAAGATGGGGCCGACGGTGGCTGGATAGACTTAACGATTGCTGCTGCCACAGAGAGGGGAACTTTTGATTTAAGTTGTTTTGGTTTAAGTTGTGGTTGCTACCACAACCAGAAGTGTCCTCGTGTAATCTGATTCTCCTCTGCTTGTAGGCTACTCCCTGGGCCACAGGTCACATGCCAAGGCCTATTTTTGTTCCCCCAAACTTTAACGCTCCTAGGTTCTCTAGGGGCCCCCTGCAAGGTGTAGTTCTAGTAGGGGGAGTAGAGATATGTGTCACTAGAGTAAAAATACTAAATTTAGCTTGTCGAAAAATTAACTCAATGACATCTTTTTTAAGCATAGTATGTAGAGTATAGAGACAATTTATTTCAAAACAATTCCAAAAGCTAAACCCCAAAAGTGGTAGTTACACTAAAAACTTCAACCACTACTCTCTGGAAATTGTAATTTAAAAGCCACAAACATACAGCCACTATTATATCAGTGTTTGTTAATCCATTGGGACAATAATGTTACATTGTGCATGGAAAAATCAATGCATTTAGTTTTGCCATCCATGGCCACCTGTACCCTGCCCTGCACCCCCTCCTGCCAAAAAGTTAACTCAGGTCAATCCTACCCCCTACCTGAGAGCAGGGGGGAGGAGTCTCCCCTTCCGTTTTGGAACAGTACCAATAACCCACTGATGGAATGTGTACTCTTCCTCCGACACCAAGGCAATGCCAACACATAGAAGTGGAGCATCAGAAATAACATATGCATGTGTGCACCACAGTTCCTTTGACTGAGCACAGGGTCAGGCGGTGAGGTAACTTTCAGTCTATGTATTCCTAGTCCTATGGGGCCGCACCAGGCCAGATATTGCCTGTTCTCACACTGGAAGTGTCTAGTGATAGACGGTATTGTGGTACAAGAGATAGCGTAATGGTAAAGGTGTTCGACTCCAAGCTAATGGGTTCGATCCCCAATATCTGCAAAACGGCAATCATCCTTGTGCATAGTGTGCATAATGCTCACCCCTCTCTGCACAGGCATCTGAATTCACAGTGCAACTTTCGATAAAAGCTTCTGCTAAAGGACTTAATCAGTAATAATAATAATAATAGCATGTAGTGCTAATGGTGGTGGCAGGGCACCACCATTAGCTTTAGCCAGCTGATTTTGCTCATCTTGCGCTTTCTCGAATATAACCACAGTTCTCTGAGGCCTACCTTGCGGAGGACCTTCCCACATGGGGGCCAGCCACAGCCCTGTCCCAGGCCGTTGATGAACCACAGCAGGGAGAACATGGCCACGGTGGAGGACCAGGAGAACACCACGTTGATGCCTCCAACCATGAAAAGGCCAATGGAGAAGAGCCAGCGGGCGCTGATCTGGTCCGACAGCACGCCGCTGATGAACTTACTGATGGCGTAGGCCATGGTCTGGCTGCTAGTGATCAGCCCTGCACACACACACACACACAGATAACATGAACCATTTAATACCCGAATAACACTATAGACAATTTAATGTATGATCTCAACATCAACAAGTTGTTTCAGCTTTGGTGATCTTACCTTAGCATCTGGTAAGGTCGAAGTTTGACAATACCTACGCACATCATTAATACTGAGAAATTTTCAAAATGTATAGCATGTTTTTTGAGGAAATAAGACCTGAAAAACCTAAACATGCCACAGAACATTTTATGTTATTTTAAGAAGAAGAAGAAGAAAGAAAGAAGAAGAAAGATAACAACGTCATACCCAGGTCATCCTTGTCAAGTTTGATTTCCTCCATCACAGAAGGCATGACAAAGGAAAAGGTCTTCCTGTTGAAGAAGTATAGCGAGTATCCAATAAACATGCAGATGAAGATGGTGGCCCTGTAGTAGCCATATCCAGTGGCGCCCATGATTCCACCCGTATTGCTTGTGTAGGGTTAGAGAAAAACCGGCACTGCCACTGTGTATCAGAACAATTATCACAATCCCTTCCTCAGTAAAGTGCGGGACCCAAGTCCTATGGCATCTGCAAGGGGAGGGAGAAAGAGAAAGGGAGAGGGAGAGAGGGGGGGAGTGAGAGAGAGAAACTGCAACACAGTACTGTTCTTGACTTTGTCAAGTGTAGCAGTCCTTGACTTTGTCAACAGTGTGACAAACTACATGTAATAGTAACACAAGTAACACAAACACCAAGGTTGTTTGTACTAGAAAGGTGAAGATTGGTCTTACTTCAGTGTGGGTTTTAAATATCACACTAAAGCATCACAAGTTAGAAAGGTTGAATTGAATTTGACTTGGGCTTTACTTGCTTTGGCGATATGTGTGTTACTCAAGCCTCTTGAATGGCTTGGAATTGATCTGGGTGTCTGATCAACTGAATAATGTGTCAGTTAAGCTGATTGAATTAACCACTATGGTACAGGCGACATGTTTCTAGAGAAAATAATACAGATAATGTGGCCTAACCCGATAACGGAGGATAAGTACGAAGTTTCTTAAATGGACATCTATGTAAATAACTCCATTCATTGCTCATCATGTGTTCCACGTATGACGAAGTGATTTGTGGGCGTTGCGCCAGTTTGCGACTTTTCAAGGATACACTCAAGTGCACCAATAACACCTACAGATAGGAGGCATTTCCGCCCCCTAAACTAGGCCTACACCGATACACATTTGCAACATTTCCTTCTATAACTACCACTGTTATGAATCGTTAAAAGACTAGTAGCCTAAGCTCGTACCTTTCATTCAAATCTCTACTGCTGCAGTTCTGTGGCGCTACTTCCCACTCGTCTGTGGCGACGCGCTCTGCGTGTGATCGTCACGCCGTAGGCCGGCTCTCTGGTGACCTAAGCGCGTCGTTACGCATACGCTTTAAACCTAACCTAAGGGCTCACAATTGTTTATTTTTCTGATACTTTGAGTCAATTTGAAAACATATAAATAAACGTGCTCAGTGTGCAACGTATTCCTGGATTTCGTCTGTATATAACGGCGATTGTTTTATCGTTGCCCGATAGTGCGGTGGTAGCGCTACAGGCCCATGTAGGCCTACACGTGTTGGTATCGCTGTGTGTCATCCATTTCTATTCAGGGTTTCAATAACCTTCTCAATAACCAAGCGGTTGATATAGTTGACAGTTTGTCTGTTATATTCTGATTTGTTTTGACGTGTAAGCGTTTTACGTCCACCAACAGATGGCACTAAAGGAACGCAATCTTTTTCTCTATCTCACTAAAAGGAAGACCAGAGCGCCATCTAAAGGACAAATATCTATTGCGCACACACGTTTCTGAACCCCTCAAACTATTGGGATTTCGTGCAATTAGTGATTCGTTTTATACTAGAAAAAAAGGCATAGGAATGTTATTGCTTGCAATGTCATTGTTTAGTATTTATTCCTGAAACTATTTGTGCATTACACATTGTCGTGTTTGAAACTGCCACAGCGTTTCTTGTGCGAGACATGGCAAAACAACGTTTTCATTAGTCTATTAACGTTTAATTGGGATTTAACATTACTACAACTCTGTCGAGGCATGCAATAAAAAACAATTATATGATGCATGTATAAGCCCTTTAGGCAAAATGCATACTGTACTGTCCAACACATTTTCCAAACCAGTGGCATTACATTAAAATAATTGAATGTGTCCCCAGTGTCTGTAATCTAGCAGTAGCCATCCTTGGGCAATGTTCACAGCATCTGTACACTATTCACTTTGGATAAAATCATCAGTCATCATCTGAATAGAGAGCCTAGTTCCGTGTTAATGTTCAGGACTCTCTCAGGACCACCAAAAATACAACAATACAATCTCATGGGGATATTTGTGCAGGGAAGGGTCTAGTGGACCACGAGGTCTCACAGGGAAGGTGTAGTGGGCCACTAAGGGAATGAGTAGACCTGACATTGATGATGGTAGGCCGATCTGGCCTTGAAGATATCGGAGTAGAAGACAACCGACAATCCCCCATTATGTTGCAGTCGGACCAGGGGGGGGAACCGGCCAGCAACACGGATGTTGTCCTTTCCTTATCAGCTTCCCACAAATACAGACATCCAAAGAGTTGTTGAACACAGAGGACAGAGGAGTCATTTATTTGACTGAATTGAACCAAACTGGAACTGAACGATTGTGGCTAAGTAGGGAGAGGCCAAATAGTTGTGGTTTACTTCTGATATTTAAACCTAGCTACCAACTAGCCAGCCAATCAGCAGGGACCACAACCACACACTAAACACAAACACTCAATTATTATCAACTATATCCAACAAACTCCAAGGCATCGAGACAGGAATGCAAGGAGAACAAAAGGAGGGACATTAACACCAACCCTGACAACTTACAACTTGACCAAGGGTTAAAACCTAAAACAGGGACATTAGTACATTTGACCAGACCCAATGCTTTTCCCCCAAAAGCGACTCAATCTTTTTCAATCTTTGTTTATAGCCAGTTAGCAATTTTAACAATAATTATTCATTAAATGAACAGACAGCGCTCTCATTTATTGAACAATGTGGCCAGAGAGCAGTGTTTTATCTTATCTATCTTATCTATCTTAGTGTTTTTATTTATGTGTGTGTGTGTGTGACTGACGTCTGTTTCAACAATCAAAACAGTCAAGGATTTTTAATGTTGTTATATGGTATTATTAAATCTATTTTTCATATTTCTCATTCTCAGTATCTCATTCTCACTCTGCCCCACCCAGAAAACTCCATACTCTGATAATATAATTACATTTTGTTCATTTTTTAGGCAGAGAGAGGCAGAATTAACCTGTTTGTGTGTGTGTGTGTGTGTGTGTGTGTGTGTGTGTGTGTGTGTGTGTGTGTGTGTGTGTGTGTGTGTGTG
>JAOPUD010000145.1:10320704-10348102 GCA_027122715.1 Trisopterus minutus | reverse complement strand
GTGTGTGTGTGTGTGTGTGTGTGTGTGTGTGTGTGTGTGTGTGTGTGTGTGTGTGTGTGTGTGTGTGTGTGTTATTTTAGAATGTCTGGCGAAACGCCACACACTACGTCATCATGCTGAGACGTGTTTTAATGAAGCCTATGATCACGATGTTATCATTCCCCACAACTAGTCATTATCTTTTATTGATTGAATTGAATATTTTCTTTTTTTCATGCTTTGCTTTATGAACTTTGCTGTGATGAGAGGCCTTTAAGTGGGGGTACCTGAGTCATGGTTTCTGGTGTCTTACTGTATGCGCGTGTCTTGTTGTCATCAGGTAAGATCTCTCCCTGGACGGGCCGCTTCTACTCGCTGCTCGACCCCTCCTACGCCAAGAACAACATCCCCATCATCGCCTCGGTCTCTGAGCACCAGCCCACCACCTGGTCCTCCTACTACTTTGACCTGCAGCTGCTGGTCTTCATGTTCCCTGGTACGTAGAGGGACACGCACACACGGCACATGTGGATCACTAGGATTATTAAGGGCCTGGCAAGTCTAGTAGTGGGTACGGCAGTTTTACCCCAGCTCTGGGTTTAATCCCCAAGGTCCATGGTATAGCTGTACGCATCCTCGAGCAAGCAAACCTCGCCCGTACCTGCTCCTCAATGACGTGTATCTGAATTCACTGCAAGTCACTTCAAGCTTCACATCAAAACGTCTGCGAAAAATGGTTAAATACAGTAGTTGTAGTTGGGCCATTCCTAGACGGTGTGCTTTTGCAATTCATGAAGAATAAATGTGTAGTATTGTGTAAGATGTACTGTAGTGTATGTAGCATATGGATGCCTCAAAATGGACTTTGAATTGACCAGTTCAACATCTTAAAGGTACTTGCATTGCTGTATAAATGACCCTCTGATTACCCTAAACTTCCAGTGGGACTATACTACTGCTTCAACAACCTTTCCGACGCCCGCATCTTCATCATCATGTATGGAGTGACCAGCATGTACTTCTCCGCTGTCATGGTAAGAGCCTAACGTGTATACTCCCTCTCCTCGTACCAAACACTGCTTACCTCAGATCCGTAGGGGTTTTGGATCCCAACCCCTCTCCTTCAATCTGCAACCCCTGATCCATTTTTAGTTTGATGTCATTGGAAAGTGTCTATTTTAAACCTTCAAGTGATTTTCAGTATAGTATAAATATAAAAATCTTCCATTCCCGTCAATAATTTAAGGTGCAATGTGTTTGATGTAGAGCATTTGAAATGGTTACAGCCTGTATTCACAATATTTGAGAGAGTTGTCTCGGCCCTCAACCAGGGATACTCGGAGAGGAGTGAATCATAACATGCAGCCAAAACAATCTGAAGGCATATTACTACAGTGCATGTTTTACATACAGCTCCTTTAAGATTTGGCTTGGAACCATCTCCACACTATTCTTAGCCTTTGCAATGGAAAATGGAAAATGTCATCATCATCAACGGTATGCTTCTAAAAAAGGGTGGCAGCCATGTTTGTAGTCCGTAACGCCCGTCATTTGCCATCCTATCCAGGTGCGTCTGATGCTGGTGCTGGCCCCGGTCATGTGCATCCTGTCAGGCATCGGCGTGTCACAGGTGCTGACCACCTACATGAAGAACCTGGACGTGAGCCGGCCGGACAAGAAGAGCAAGAAGCAGCAGGACGCCACCTACCCCATCAAGAACGAGGTAGGCAGAAACCGGAAGGCCACTAGATGGCACCAGCGTTCACTTCAGTGCGGCTTTTGCCTTATTTGCAGAATAATCAACTTCTGGACCCTAAAGCACACAACAGAAGAGTTGTTGACACGGTTTGTGTACACTGGTAGTAGCAATGTGAATTTTTGAAAAGTTTTTTTTTAATAATTTGACATTCGGCATTGGCACATTCTGACTTGACCCGTCGTCGGAGAACCATTTCCCAACATGGCTAGCTTAAGGGAGAGGTTTCACAGTGGCAGGCCTCCCACTGGGCGCATGGTCTCAGCGCCTGTTATCAGCGAGGGTCAATATTTGAGAGGCTGGAGGTTGAAGGTGCGGCAGCAGAAATCCTTATGAAACCTAATGTGCGTGACATGACTGCTATGCAGGCATTTAACGACATGTTTCATGTTTTCTAATCTGGAAAGGTCTTCAAGAATGATTTAGGACCCTCTTTTCAAAATGATCAAAATCCCTTATTATATTAAGATTTTATTGTAGGAGTTGAATGCCAGAAAATAACAGAAAGAGTAACATAATTGTAAAAGATGTTTTAACGAATAAATACCATTTCATTTAATTGCCTTAACTTAACGAAAGGACAATTAAACTTAAAGGGTTAAAATGCTATACTAATCCTTCACTGCAAGTCAGGTCTGTCATCTTGTGCTCCAGATGACACATCACATAGTCAATAGAAGGTGGTTTCGTTAACCACTCCTTCATGTCCCCTCCCTCCCTCTCCACCAGGTGGCCAGTGGGATGATCCTGGTCATGGCCTTCTTCCTGATCACCTACACCTTCCACTCCACCTGGGTGACCAGCGAGGCGTACTCCTCCCCCTCCATCGTGCTGTCGGCCCGCGGCGGCGACGGCAGCCGCATCATCTTCGACGACTTCAGAGAGGCCTACTACTGGCTGCGCCACAACACCCCTGAGGTGAGTCCCAGGGTGCAGGCAGCCCCGGGCGGGGTGCAGGCATCCCCGGGCGGGGTGCAGGCAGCCCCGGGCGGGGTGCAGGCAGCCCCGGGCGGGGTGCAGGTAGCCCCTTGCAGTCAGAGTGCTTGTGCAGCTGACATACACAAGTTCAGCTAATGAACGGGCGTTTACCAGGGACAGGGGTGTAATGGTCGCCATTGCTGGGTATCGCTAGATGGTGTAACAGAATACTATTAGAAATTTTTAAACGGACTGGGTAAATATCATCTATATGTTCCTTCTAGTGTTGTCTGGGCATTTGTTCAGAAAAAGATAAGCCTAGCAGGGTTTTAGGGGCCTAGCATCTGACTGGTGACTAGTTTAACATTGAGCATCTCTCTGTGGTTTCTTAATGGTTAAGGAATGAAATCGAAGATGGATACATTTCACAAATAGGGCAAATATAGTTGTATTTAGACATATTGGACATTAATGTTGGAAGTGTGATTTTACTGACCTTTGCTGGGCTATGTACCCTCCTACCACCTTCGTCTCCAGGATGCCAAGGTCATGTCCTGGTGGGATTACGGCTATCAGATTACGGCCATGGCTAATCGAACGATTCTAGTGGACAACAACACGTGGAACAACACGCACATCTCCCGCGTGGGGCAGGTGAGCCGGCCTGCTCTTGGTCTCAATCCCCAGCTGTTCACCGTTGTGATGCTTATCCGCTCCCCGGGAAGTATCCCTCACCATGGCCCTTCTTGTCAACGTGTAGGCCATGGCGTCGACGGAGGAGAAGGCCTATGACATCATGAGGGAGCTGGACGTCAGCTACGTCCTGGTCATCTTTGGCGGGCTCACGGGCTACTCCTCAGACGGTAGGTCAGGATGAAGGAGCCAATCACACGCCTGGTGATTGGCTGGTTTGAATTTCCAGGTTAAGCGTGAGTGGTTGGATTTGAATTGCTTTCGATGTGACATCACACCTAGTGTCTGGAGTCTCACACTTGCACATTCTACCGACATGTCACGTCAAAGAGGTGTTTTCACATGAGTGATAATGCCATCGCTGGCGGCAACGCACCAAAACCTGTTTTCTATGCCATGACTAGAAAACGACACAGCCTTGTTCCAACTGCTGCCTTGTCCTTCCCCATTCCTCTGGCCGTTTCTCCTTAAGTGGAGCCGCCCGGGTGGCAGTAGCTCAGGAGGTAGAGCGGGTTGGCAAGTTTGCTAGTTTGATCCCCGGCTCCTCATACCTGAGCGTCGAGGTGTCCCTGAGCAAGGCACCCAACCCTTACTGCTCCCGACGAGCTGGCTGTTGCCTTGCATGGCTGACGCCGCCGTTGGTGTGTGAATGTGTGTATGAATATGTATGAGTATATGTTAGGAAATATTGTAAAGCGCTTTGGTTGGCCACCGGTTACAAAAACGTGGTATATAAATGCAGTCCATTGACCATTTCTGTCCCCCTCCAGACATCAACAAGTTCCTGTGGATGGTGCGAATCGGAGGCAGCACGGACACGGGGAAGCACATCAAGGAGCACGACTACTACACGCCCACCGGCGAGTTCCGGGTGGACCGCGAGGGCTCCCCCGTGCTGCTCAACTGCCTCATGTACAAGATGTGCTACTACCGCTTCGGACAGGTCTACACCGAAGCCAGTGAGTTACAAAAAGCTCAAGGATTCCAGGCTGCAAGCCTCACCTGCCCTCACAGCTCCCTGCTTGTTTAAATGCTCTAGTTAGGATGCAGATTTTTTTTATCCCTTATTCTTGTTGCTGGTGCTAGGAATATTATCCACTTGAGGTATTGAAAGAGGATATTGATATGTCAGGGATAATGTATAGAACGTCGCCGGTCATTATTGGGATAATGACTGCCGTTCTATACATAATCCCTTACATCGCTTATTACACGGCTGCTTGCTCAAACAAAATTATTACTTCACACGGTGTGTATTTTTACAATTCATTTGTTACCAACATTCATAGTGTAGAGAAATGGTCCGCCAGAGACGTTGACGTTGCTTAGCAATCAAGTACGCTGGGGTTGATAAGTTACCGTACTACCAGCGGAGTGATACGAAGACGTGAAAACAAATCCACTTTCCTTGACAGCGGTCTTTATATGCTTAGCAACTTATTGAAAAATAATTCACCACCGGAAGTCGGGAAGGACCATGCAAGTGAACTGTGAAGAGCCATGTAATAAGACCTCATTATTTACTGTTTTTCCTTGATTGAACGCTGTTCTATAACTCGGTATTCTGGCTAATGCTAAGGTTTAACGTGTCGCGCCTTGTATCTGCAGAGCGTCCACCCGGCTACGACAGAGTGAGGAACGCAGAGATCGGGAACAAAGACTTTGAGCTGGACGTTCTGGAGGAGGCGTACACGACAGAACATTGGCTGGTTAGGATATACAAGGTAAACACTTTTCTTTCCATCCAGTCATCCCTATTGTTGACATGCATGCATGCATGCACGCACGCACATTTTTCTTTTTTTTATTGAAAATATGTCTATGTATGCTATCCTTGGTAACCAGTGATCTGTTTATTTTTGCCAGGTGAAAGACCTGGACAACCGAGGTCTCTCCAGGACATAATGCCTTCAGTTCCGTCCTCAATCACTCAGCCCCTTCTAGCGAACAGCACTGAACAGCCTTCCCCTGTGGCCAGACGAATAGGGGGGAAAACATGAACTTTTTATACTTTGGTTGGGGAGGGCAGGATGCAGTAAAGAGATTTTGGTTTTGTGGTTGACTTTTTTTTTTTTTTTTTTTTTTGGGAGGGGGGTGGTTTATTTTGTTATATGTCATCTGGTCTCAGAGAGTTTGTGTTTAAAAGTATGAAACCATTCAAGAAATATGGAGCAGTGAAGTCTGCCATCATGTGGCCAAAATAAAGTGTTTGAGAGGGTTTTGGATTAAAATTTGGAATAAATGTGACCTTTTGTCCTTATTTCAATACACGAGGAACCCTTCATTTTGTGGAGCGGGTGATGGAGCACATTTGAAACTTGATGATAGATACTTTATTTATCCCGAGGGAAATTCAGGTAATGTTCCTTCTTTTGGTTCACTAAGGTCTGTCCCGGGGCATACTCTCAGCATGCCTCAACTCTAGTCTATGGAAGCAAACTGGAACAGATCAAAAGCAATTTCAACAGCAACCAAAAATTCACTGATTCGTCCTCCTGCATTTCAAGAACTTTGAAAGTTGATCAGTATTTTGCATAGAAATTGGGAAGATGAAAAGATCTGGGTAATTAGCTGAATTTAAGAAACAAACATGTGGAATCAGTCATTTATGTATTGGGATTTATTTTCCAATCAATGGTCATGCAAATAGTCATGGTGGGAAAAGTACAAGGCTTGCAACCATAAATAAATATTTAAAAAGAGTTTTATTGACTAGGGTATCCTGTTACTAGTGTCTGTTTTATACAACTCAAGTCTGTTTTATACATCACTGAACCTTTGAACAGTTAAGGCAAACAACCTAAACCTACTAATATTAGTTCCATTAGTATTTTTACATCAAGAATTCAGCGGTAGCTTGGTTATTTTAGTGTAGAACATTTGTATAATTGTCGCTTTGAAACCTCCACATGGTGCAGAGTAGCTATAGTAACTTAAAAACCCCTGCAATTCAGTCAACTCGTTTAAAAATACTTAGAATCATTTAAAAGTTCTTTCTCGGGCGAGTCCTTGGGCAAGGCAGGGTTCTTCCTGTAGATGTAGGCATTGGCGTCGTCGTCACCGTCCAGCCCGACGAGCTCGGCCAGGGAGGTCACGCAGGGGTCGTGGTCCAGCACCATGGCGGGCAGGCGGGTGGAGTTGCGGTGGATGCGGCTGGAGCGCCGCACCGGGGTCAGGAACTTGAGGTCCTTGATGCCCGGCCTCTTCCTGGAGCCGGCGCACGCACTGCGGACCTCGCCCTGCAGGCCCTTCTTCACACTGAAGCACAGACAATAAGGGGTCAATGAGATATTGATCATCATGCACACTGCACACAGGACGGCTGCCCGTCCTGCTGAAACAAACCCGATCATGGTTTGTTTCGTTATGGTAGAAAAGGATGAAACGCTGAACGCCGCTTTCTGTCCAAGCTCTTGGAAATTTGTAATGTAATTCTCTCCCACCTCCTCCACTGTCACCCACAATATGTTTGAACTCATTCAAAATTTAGGAAGCCAGGTGTGTGATGGTCCTTGATATTGAACTCCTCAGGACCTCTGAACTCACCTCTGCAGGTAGGGGGTGGTTTTAACGTTGTATTTCACAGACGACGCGTCTTCCATTGTCGGTGTTGCCTCAGTCTCCTGCATTTCATTCTCCTCTTTAACATTTACATTTTCCTTGCAGTCATCTTCCTCCTCTGAATCACTTTCTGTCGCCGCACCCTTTTTCACCTCCGCCTCCACATCCACATCCTCCTTCACCTCCGCCGCCTTCTCCTCCTCCTCCTCCTCTGCCTCCGTGCAATCAGCAGACCTTTCTTTATTGTCTTGGTCTTGGTTTGTTGTGCCGTCGGCCATTTCACAATCATCAGACTGATCCTTCTGTTGAGGTTCTAAAAAGGAACACACAAGTTAGATCAGACTATATGGTGTGACTTTTTAAATATATTTTATTAACAACGTATAATAGTTATAATATTCCGGGGAGGACATCATAGATGTCATACAGACAGTCTTACATGCTGCACTGCACATCCTCACAAATCCCTGATTTAACCCGAGACACTTACCATCTTCCTCCTCCTCTGTTGCCAGGGCTGACAGGGCCTCGCACAGGTTCATCACAATCTGCACAACAGAAAGGGTAGGGTCAGGGACAGCTCTCAAATCAGGGAAAAAAACTCAAATTAGTGATTAGAACATAGCAGTTCAAACTATCCCCTTACGTCATTCCCTCTGGGCATCGGGTAAACGGGGAGATCCAAGTCAGAGTTATCCAGCAGGTCCAGGGTGTCGTTCATGGTGAGCGGTGACGAGGCATCGCTAGTGGAGTCTTCACACCTCGCGGCCTCTCCAGGCTGGCTAGCGCTGGGAACAGGAACCACAGCAGTAGCAGTGGGGACCTGGCTGGGTTCGGGTTCGACGTGACTGGTTTTGGCAGGCAGTTTTTTGGCTGGCAGTGTTTTGGCTGGCAGTGTTTTGGCTGTTGTTGCAGACATTGCTGGTCTTTTCGGAACCTTGCCCTTGGAAGCAAGCCAGTCGGCCAGTTTTGCCCTTTGGGGGGGGGGGGGTTGAAATGAAAAATAAATGTTATTGCGAATGCCATATGTATAACCCAAATAATGGAATTGAAATATTTGAAGTAACTATTAACCTTCTTTCCGCAGCAGACTCCATTGGCACCCTGTACTGACTGAGGCTGCTGGAAACCGAAGGCAGGTCGACCTTCTTGTCTCTCACAGTCATAGTCTCCGTTTCTTTGGTCATCACACTGGTCCTAGCAGAGCTGGGGGGCGCTGGCCTCGTGGTACGTTGGGGAGGGGGAGCAGTGCGCAATGCAGTCGGGGGCCGGCTAGTGACCGGCCGCTTGGGGACTGGAAGTGGCCCGTCTGACACAGACTTCGATTTTGTAGATTTGAACTTGTGGTCAGCTCTGCATGGCAAGTCTGCGACTGACGTGGACCACCTCTTTGACAAGTTGTCCACCCTGCGGCTCTCCACTTTTGCGGTTGAAGGCCTGGCAGAAGGTTTCTGATCCCCCTCTTTGGCTACAACACTTGACTTCCAAATAGATCCAATTTTGGACTGGATAACTTTTCCTTTATACAGTCCTGGGGCTGGTTTGGTGTGGGGCTGAGGTGGCTTTGCAGCCTCTATGATTTTCTTCTGCTTGACTGCCTGTTCCGTGAGGAAAGCCTTTGTGAGAGTCTGTCTTTTATTGGCGTTTCCAGCAGGCATTGCTTTGGCATTTTTCTGCACGGTATTGGCAGTTTTTACTAACTGCATGTCAGCCTGCGTGGAATCACCACCTTGGTTCGGTTCCGTTTCGATCCCCTTTAAGGGGTGTGGGGCCACGGACACCGTTCTTGTTTTGGAAGGCTTGCTCCCATACGCTGGTTCTGCATTTTCCTTATTTCCCTAATGCAAAAGCAAGACATTTTCATAAATCCATTTTCTTTTTATCAGGGCCATTGCGATCTAAAAAATATTAAGTGAGCAAGTTTCTTACTTTTTTGGTGAGATTTCGTCGAGAAACATCCATGTTGCGTGCAGTCAAACAGCTATAGAGTAAATACGAAAAATACATCGTTCAAATGAGATTGGATCCTCACTTCGGTTACTATTAACTATTTTCAAAACAACACATAACTTCAATCCCAGGTGAATGCAGTCACTGCTAAGAGTAACATTAAAAAAGATTAGTCGAATATAAACCAAGGTTCGTTAAAACGTTCGCCCAGCCACGTTTGTGATGGTGTATGGGCGGTGGCTGGCACTAGTCACAAACCGAACTGCCAATACACTAACGTGAACGTGTGTTAGAAAATAGGCTCTCTATTATGAATTTGTACCATCAATATCAGACATGCAAAACAAGACAAAACCTATCGTTAACTTACCCTTCACCTGCCTCTGACTCTCCTGCGACATACAGTACGACCCGACTGTGTGGGACCGCCGGCAAAACAAATCGTCTTTTGACTTTGGCGGTCAGGCGCTGGGATTGGTCAGTATGTTATCGCGAGAACGAGCATCCAACCAATTCAAACCGGGCTTCGGGCAGACGGAGGCGGTCCGCACGGGTCTCCTTTTTGAATGTTTGAAACTAAATAGAATTCCAATGGTACTGGTCTGAAGCATCACAAAACGCCCAAAGCGTAATTAAATTCACACGGTAAAGGAAAAAAAGACTCACTACAGACGGATGGGAGATTTTTTAGAAACATGTTCAAACATGTTCATACATGTCCTTACTGGGGCCAAACGGCATTATTTTATTTATAATAATATCAGCATTGAGAACAGAGCCAATATGTTATTTAAAGCAGGCCAGCCCATAATATAACTTATAATAACCAGGGCTTAGTAGCCCTAAATACAAATTAAATAACCCACTATTTACGTCTTAAGATTTTAATAAGCGTTCATCACATGACTAATGTGATGAAGAACTGTATTGAGAACCGTATGGAACACTGCAGGGGAATTAGCCTTTTCTTCAGTACGATTCGCTCAAATTATTCATAATTCGTATATTGCCGCAGATTTATGGTATTATATAGCTTACATATAGGGATTGTAAATCCCAGGATATATTCTCATGTATTATATGCATTGCATTTTACAATCCTTAAAAGTTTGGATTTTTAATATAATACAGTGGTATAATGAATGTATTTTAGTAATACAAAAAAAAAGGTATCAGTATTGTATAATGTTTTGACAGAAAGCGGAAATCCATTCATTCGTCCATCCATTTCTAAGCATTATGGGTAAAAACCGATTGGCGCGTCATTCACGGCGCGCATCCTAGTTTCCCTAGCACGCCTGCGGTGTTGTGATCGAGTTGTATGCGGGATTGAGAGTTCACGTCCGTTATTAAATTACTTTTCTTGAATCGTAACAGGGGGATCATGCAGTATTTCTGCGCTGCTCCTAACTGTGCGACCGGGAAATCGAGCCAGCAGCCCCTCTTTAGGTTTCCAAAGGACGCTGAAAGGTGAGGATAGCAAAAGAGAGAGAGAGAAAATGGGCTAACACAAACACATCTTTTAATGTAAATATAAAACAATGTTCGCTTTGCTTTGTTTCGGTTCAGATGCAAACTGTGGGTGGACAAATGCAATCACGAGGACCTCAAAGACAAATCGCCAGAACAGTTGTACAGATACTACAGACTTTGTGTCAAACACTTTGATCCATCCTCTTATGAGAGTCACGCTACTGTAAGTAACATGAACATGTTGCATTACACTTGAATATGTGTGTATAGGCATACTATTCCACATACCCTATGTGGAAGAACTATTCGCAAAATTATGCCGTCGGACTCGTCCGAGATTCCTAACTTAATCCCTAATGGCTAACATCATGCAGACATGATGAGAAGCATGATCCCTTGATTGATAGATGATAAGCAGTCGTCTTAACGTCCTTGTCAAAACCTTTACTGCGTAGCGCTGTCACCTTTTATGTATTGTTATCCTTTTCTTTTTCTCAATTTCAGGAGAATCTCAGTACAGTACTGAAGGACGATGCCGTACCGTCTATTTTTGATGTGCCAAGCCAACATAATTCTACACAGCTGAAGCGCAATAAAGCAATGGTAAATATATTGCACTGCCATTGTTGTAAGTAAGTGTCTTAACTTTTCATAAATAAACATTAAATCTAACGTGTGACCTCTTTATTCTCTTTATATAGGCAGAAGTTGCTGAAACGGAAACAAAAATGAGGAAAAGTGGGTATTACTCGATCTTTGTTCTCTACGATTCATGTTATTTTTTTCAATTAAATTAATGAATCACTAATTAAAATATTGATTATCTCCGTAATAGTTTGATAATGGAAACAACATTAACAACAAGGTATGCATTCATGGGTTTGTTTGTGTGGATTTCATCTACAGAAGTCAAGAAGTCCCAAACAGAGCCGACTGCAGATGACCCTCCGGAGCCATCGGAGGAGGAGGAGTACAAAGATTACCTCAAATCGTTGTTCGAATTACTCGTTCTGTTGGGGGAGCAAAACATTCCTGTCGGAGGATCTCTCGATAACAAACCGGAGAGCCTGACTACGAGCAACTTTGTGGAGTTGCTCGACTACCGCATGGATGCCGGCGAGGAGGCCATGAAAAAGAGATGGACTGAGGATAAAGACGGCGATCTCCCGACCAGATTGACTGAGCTGATCGACGTGTGTGAGAAATGCGTTCGAAGTGAGCTTCTGGAAGAAGTTGGGCAAAATGGCTTCTTCTCGTTAATCACGGACGAGGTGGTGATTATTTCAGAGGAGTGGCACTTGCCCGTCTTCCTGCGTTATGTGGACAAAACAAACAGCCAGCAGGAAGCGTTTTTGGGATTTCTGAATTTTGAGGGAGAGGGAGACAGCGTGGCAGAAAAACTGCTCTCTGAGCTGACTGAAAAATGGGGCTTGAAAATGGAACAATGCAGAGCTCAGGCCCATTCCTGTTCTGCGACTCATTTTAGCCAAGTTAAAGATGTTGTTGCAAAGCTAAAGGAGCAGTACCCAAAGGCATTTGTTACACCAAAATCAACCTGCCCCTTAAACATCTCCCTGGCCAACACGTTGAGTTTGACAGGAGTTCAGCTTGTCATGTCTACCTTCAAGAAAATCCATTCATTCTTCACCAATTCTACAGCTCTGCAATTGGAGTTGCAGAACGCCATTGCTATTTTCTATCCGGACAAGGAAGAAAAAGCCAATGAACTCAAAGAGCTCTGTCACACCGCTTGGACCACAAGCGGTGAGGCATTTGAGGTGGCGGTAGACATCATAGAGTCTCTCCTACTCTGCGTGGACAGCGTGCATGACAACGAAGACATGCGATGGAACGATCAGGTGATCCAGGATGCTCTGGAGATCTCCAAAGCTCTGGCGGACTTTGAGTTCATCATGACCTTGGTCGTGCTGAAAAGCACCCTCTCGCTCACACGCGCCTTCGGTGCCAACCTGCAGGGGTCGGCGGGGGAAGCTCACTTCGCGGCGGACAACTTCGAGTCGGTGCTGCAGGCGGTGCTGGAGGTGGCCGACAACATCGACGTGTACCATGAGTTCTGGTACGACGAAGCGGTCAACCTGGCCAACGCCATGGAGATCCCCATCAGGGCGCCACGCTGCTACGCAAAGAGGCAGGGTTTGGCACCCGGTGTGACCATCCTGCCCGACCACTACTACAAAGAACACGTCTCGGCCCCCGTGGTGCGGCACGTGGTGGACGAGCTGAAGGAACTCTTTGGCGAGGAGCACCTGAAGGCGCTGTGCAGCCAGTCGCTCATCCCCGGCCTCCAGAGCAAGAGTAAAGCCACCGAACCCGAGGAGGAGAAACTGCAGATGTACAAGGACGACATCCCGAACGCAGGGACCCTCTCGGCGGAGCTGCACTGCTGGTGGGTCAAGTGGAAGTGCCCGAGGGGCAAGGGCGAGGCCCTCCCAGGCACTCTTGGGGAGACGCTGGGCCTGGCCGACGTGAAGTTCTTCCCGAATGTGTTGTCTGTGCTGAGGCTGCTCGGGACACTGCCCACACTCCCTCTCGAGGGAGACTGCGATCTGGCCTACAGGCGCTACCAGAGATACATCAAGAACACACCGGACCGCTGCAGGTCCAAAAGCCTCGCTCTCCTAAATGTCAACATTGACATTAAGCATGACCTGGACGCCATGGTCCAGGCTTACATGGAGGCGTACCCGGAGAAGGAGAAGGAGAAAGAACCAGCGAAGAGCACGGAGCCAGAGACTGAGACGGCTTAGGCAGGATGGGCTGGTGTTGCGAAACATTGACACTGGGTTCCGTTCTTGTAATGAAATAGTATATTGGAGCTGGCTTTTTTAATCTGTATATATATTTTTCTACTCATGAGGTCATACATAATGAGGGAAGTTTGTATTGTTTCTACTGACCAGTTGCTATTTCTTCAAACTATTTTGTAGGCCAACCATCCCTCATACAAATACCCCACCAGGAGGTCACCAATCGAACATTATCCAAATAACCATCAGTAACCATTAACATTTGGTCAAGAAAATACCACTTATTATTGTATAATATCTATGATTAATATGCAGTTGTGCTTTTACACAATGTATCAGAATAATTGTTCCCTGTGATCCTGTATATAGCAGTGACTCTTTATTTGAAGTACAGCTGTGATGTTGTGACATGTTTGCTTAGATATTGAGTTTAATAAAAAAAAGATTTCTGATCAATATTATGAATGCGTTACCAGTCAGCGAAGCAGACTACAATAATCTTCTCATACACATTCAACAATATATTTGATTTCAAGACAATCTCTTTTATACACACGCACACACACACCCTACCGGCATCTCACATGGATTAAGATTTGCCAATCTGTAGGGTATGGTTTAATGATTTAAATTATCGATACATTATTTTTCTTAGCTGCATGTATGGTTCCTCATCAGCCAACGTATGCTATGCTGAAGCTGCTGCATGATTATGATTACGATTACGATTACTACGGTCTTCTGAGGTTCTTTCATTGATGGATTCAATATAATTAAATTTCCGTCAACACAGGTGATCAGGCTATCCTTGTTCAGTGAAGGCCTACTTATTGTCTTGGACTGTTGCCCGACCGATCTTATCTCAACGTTCACTGAGAGGCATGACATGCAATTCATTTTATAGCCTTCTCCATTTACCACCCCAACATTTTTCACCAGCCACTCGACTCACCCCATTCCAAATGTGGGTCTTGCTAAACCCAATACCTAATAATTAAAAACCCATCTCGACTTCTTACCCCAACTTTACAGTTCAAATATGCAGAAACGGTGCTCTCTTACGGCCTTGCGTCTATGTATTATTCTGGATAAATGGTGTGTGTTTGGGAGTGGCTCTAAAATAAAAGGTTTTAATCACGGTTGAATAAAAAAATAAAATAAAAAAATATGAGAACACAAGCATCCCCTCGTGTGGTCGGGATTCACGACTCAGCAGCACACCAATCACAGCGGTGAACCGGTCGGAGGAAGACACAAGGTACAAAGCCGGAGAGCGCGACTCCATTCCGCGCTCTAGTGGCGGAACGACGCACTGCACGTCTCAGTTCCTGGTTTATGTGTAGGTACATGCTCTCGGCACACCGCGCACCATCAACTTTTTAAAAGAATGGAATAAGTCCATTCTCTATTCCGCGTAGATACGTCCCGTGAGCGTCGCGATAAACTCGACGTGTTGGTCGCAAATACCGCGCCAGGCATGACTTTGTAGGCTACTCTGCAGGCTTTTCTCCACAGTAGGCTTGTCAGCTTGCAACCGCCAGCGAGCTAACTTGCTAGCCGTATACATGCAGTCCAAGATGACTGACTGCTGCGCTGCGACGAACTGTGGGTCTGACCGGGGGAAAACGGACTCAGATATAACCCTTTTCAGTTTTCCTTCGGACCCCGACCGGTAAGTTCTTTGCTGTTTAATTTGGATGCGAATAAAAAAAATAAAATCCTGGAGAGTGAGTACTGTAGCCAGCCACCATTAGCCGGAACATGGTGTTAGCTAATAGAAACACCAACTCCATTGAAAATGGCGCAGACTAGTGTTGAAAGAAAAGTCCCACATAAAATGGGTTCTATTTTTTTTTTTTAACTTTATGATCTAAACTCATTTGTATGACCTGCTATGAATGCCCTCTTGGCCGATCAGCCTAACCATGACAAATAAACAGCCCGTAAACTTGAGTTGCGTAAATAGCCCTTTGAGAGTAGGTGCAGGGGTGGTTGTGTTAGGTTAGGTCAGCTAGCAAAGATCATTTCTCAAATATCTCTATAATGTCCAATTCAATTATATATTTGCAAGCAGGATTTAATCGAACTACGGCTATCGCACCTCAGTAAATTGTAGATAATAGTAATTTGAATAGGGCAATACTATTACTACTATACTATATTATTCCAAGTGCATACGGCTATCCACGGCCACAATACTGAGTGTAGGATGTACTAAAAGTCACTATCTGCAATCTGGCGCCTCCACAAGCTGCGCTGTTCAAATCAGCTTGCTTTTATTTAGAGACCGCATTTAACCAACCTATATTCTTATTTAAATTAATGAACGAAAAGACATAAGATTGAAGAATCAACTAGCATACCATTTTACATTTTGAACTGGCACTGGCGTTAATAGCCATTAAGTTAGAGCGCTACAATTATTAAAGCTATCACAGTTTTAAATGTGGCTACCCTTGTTAGTTGATGATTCCTGTCTTATATAATTTTTAATTCTCTTATGTATTATTGTAGACGCCTTTTTGCTATTGAAGCTAATACATTTATAACAATTTCATTGTATTAAGTAATTTGTTTAATCAATGCATAGGAAAAGAAAACCTTCAAACATACAAATTAAGTGAATTGTGTAAGAGCCTACCTATTTGAAAGATTAAGCTTACTGTAGCTAGTTTAGCATTATGCCAAAATAACAACCCTATAATTGGACATCCATACTCAATTTTGATATATTCTCCTCTTTGCAGCTGTAAACAATGGCTGGACAACTGCCATCGTCCAGACTTGGCATCTAAAGGTCCTGAAGAGTTGCATAAACTCTACAAACTTTGTGCTAAACACTTTGAGCCTTCCCTAATTTCCCATGAGGTAAGAACCTGAATGGATCGTTTTGGTAATTGATTGGTTGGGCATTTTTATTTATACATTTTAATGTAATGCCACTGTAAGTACAACAATGCAATGCTAGCACACAATCAGTAATTATGCGTTATTTCTTATTAGGCCAACTGATTAATTTGTTTCTTAAAAGTGTCTCTTATTGATTGACCTGAATACATTTATTTTGTAAGTAATTCAAAGTTAATTACTTACTTATTTGGCTGCCAAAGGGTATACTATACTATAAAGACTTTTATACAAAAAATAATTCAGTCGCAATGTGTAAGATTGAGCCCCTCCCAGTATGCATGTATCCTTCAGAATTAAAAAAAACTCAACAAAGGCATTCTGTCCACTATAACTGTCCGTGCAGCTGTGTGATGCGATGTAGCGTAGCTTGGCTTGCGGGGTGGCATGTGTCGGGAGGGATTTTGGGAGTGTCGACGCTTCTTCTTGCCAAAGAGGGTAATGGGCTGGCCAGCCTTTTTTTAATTTATAGAATATTTTTGTTAAAGAATGTGGTTTTGCTGATACAATTAATGAAATCACCATTGATTATAATTGACTACAGATATGTCCAGATTATTTTAAGCAACAGCTAGTGGAAATGTTCGATATTGCCACTTTAAAGTGGTGATCTCAAAGATTGTTTCGTTCGTTTGTTGTCTTTGGTGGCACCTATGATGAAAAGAAACGGTACGCCGCTACACACACAAGGGGGTTTAAGAGCAGGGCTGTTGCTCTAGCTCCCCCATGCCCCCTCTGGACCACCACGGCTGCCTGATGGAAATTGCAGCTTGTGATTTGAATGCATGCCCAGAATGTCGCCACCAGCACCCAGTTCGAAACATTCGTACTACTACAAATTATAGGGCTTTCAGCAGTGGTCAACCTCATTTTGCAAAGCATAGTAACTGATATGTAGTTAAATCCAAATCTTTGGAGATCTTTAAGATCCACTGTAACTAGCCAATGCTTTTTTATTTTGCATTTATTGTGTTGATGACTTAAAGTTGCAATATGTCACATTTCATCTAGAATTTAAATAAAGATAACCTTGATTGATCTTTAGTCAATGCTCAGTGATCGATGGTGATTTCAATAATAAAAATACATCCTATAACCGGATATATTTACAAATATCTTGCGACACTCACAAAATCCCGCCAAGTCACTCCACCTACGCAGCCAAGCTATGTTAGCTTCACACAGTTGCACAACCACCTGAGTGTAACTGAAAACTGTGAATTAGGCTTCTGACTCCTTGAAGCCTCCTGCCTACTAACTGAAAGGTGCTCAATAGTACACATTTCATCTTTAATATAATTTCCTCTAACATAAGTGTTGCTGGCCCCGTTGATATCCAACAGTTCGTTTGGATTGATGATTGATTGGATTGTAGTTATTTTTGTTGGTTATTTCTCTATGTCTTTTGTCATGTTGTTCGTACCAATCTTTTATGTTATCTATTTTAGGGCATTTCCAATTGTGTGTTGAAGGAAGATGCAGTTCCGACAGTGTTTGATGACACAGAACTGTCAACCAATCCCCCAACCACTAATAGAAAACGAGCTGGTGATCCTGTAAGTTTTTCAGAGTGCTTCAGTAGGATATTTTTATTCTAGTAATATGGTACAATGAATGCATGTCAACCAACCTAATCTCCCCTTGTTATGACTTTAGCTTGAGGAGGAACCTGCTTCTGTCAAGAAATCAAAAGGTAGACCGACCAGTTTACCTCAATAACGTTGTGTACAAGCAGAAATATTGCATCAAAATATGATTCAACATGAACATTGGTAATTAGTTATGCTTAAAAAAAGGTATGTAATGTATTTTTGTAATATTTTTTAAAATGAACATTATTTTTTGTTTGTCAGACAACACTGAATCCGATGAGGTCTATCAAGACTCCGAGGTCTCCGGGGAAAACAGCACGACGTGTGTATCCCTACCACGAGATGATCCGATGCAAGAAGACGTGGAGGGCTCCAAAGCCAGAGAGTCTCTCAAAGTCTATTTTAAGGAAGTCCTTGCTCTAACTGGGTTTAGCATCAATGGCACCAACATGGAGGAACCGATGCAGATGGGAGAATCCCGGGGCCGGCCGGATTTAAATCCCATCTGTGTGGAGAAAATCGACCAGAAAGAGATCCTCCAGTTCAGCGAGGACCTGATGCGGGACGAGATCCAGAACAGCCTGCAGATGGCCCGCTTCTTCTCCATCCTGCTGCAGGACGCCACCAACATGGAGGGCAAGGAGCAGATCCCCGTGTTCGTACGCTCCGTCACGGTCGAGGGCTTCCCCCAGAAGCACCTCATCGGCTTCCTCCCCTGCGAGTTGGACACGGAGAACCTGTTTTACGCGCTTCTCACGGAGCTGCGGAACAAGTGGGGCCTGAGGATGGAGCATTGCCGCGGGCTCTCCTACCTGGTGACCGGCGGCATGTGCCAGAAGATCCGTGACCTCACCTGCAGGATTCTCCAGGAGTTCCCACAGGTGGTGCTCTCTCCCAGCGACCCCTACGTCTTCAACATCTGGATAATCCGCTGCATGCCGGTCCCCTTCATCCAGAGAGTCGCAGACGCCGTTGAGGAGGTGGCCGGGCTTATCAGGAGAACGCCGGAGCTCAGCCAGAGGCTCGAGGGCAAGATCCAGATGACGTACGGGCACGTGAAGGGCCGGGTGGACGGCATCAAGGAGGCCTGCCGCGGGAACTGGGAATACGGCACGGATGCCTTCCAGACCATGCTGGACATCCTGGAGCCGTTCCTCAACGTCATCAACGAGGTGATCTCCAAGGTGGACGAGGACACCGCCGAGCAGCTGGCCAAGCTCCGGCCCACGCTGAAGAACTTCAACTTCATCGTCACACTGGTGGTCCTGAAGAACACCCTTTGTTGTGTGAGCATACTGAACTCAAGTCTCAGGGGCATCATCAGCATCAGCAGCACATTGCAGTACACCATCTCCAACGCCTTAAAGCTGGTCACCAAGTACCAGCAGGAGATCGCCATTTTCCACAGGAAGTGGTTTGGCGACGCGATGGGCCGGGCCAAGAAGCTCGGGGTGGAGGTCACGGTGCCCGAGCCCTCGCTGGCCGCACTGGTGGCGGACACCGGGACCACCACCGAGACCCCGCTGGAGGACATGTTCCGCGAGAACCTGAGCCGGCCCATCCTGCAGTATCTGGTGGCGGAGGTCAAGCGGGTGTTCAGCGTGGAGATGGTGCGGATCCTCCGGTGGCTGTCCCTGGTGCCGTCGTACATGGCGGACCACAACTTCAGCATCCGGCGGGACAAGGTGGCGGACGCCAACCTGAACAACCTCGCCCGGCCGGACACCTTCTACGAGGAGCTGGGCTGCTGGGAGCTCAAGTGGCGACACGCCAGCAAGCGCAGGATCCTACCCACCACCGTGTTTGCCACTCTGAAGATCCAAGACATCGGCTTCTACCCCAATGTGCAGAGTCTGCTGAGGGTCCTGGGCACCGTTCCCTGTGTCAACGCCGAGGCGGACGTCTACGGCCAGTACAACATGGTCCTGGAGCGATGTCAATTCTACCTCAAAGGCACACCGCCGGACCTGAGGCGGTGCCATTTGGCGTACGTGTTTGTGAACCAAGATGTGCACTTCAACGTGGAGCAGATGGTTGAGACCTATGCGAAATCCCATCCGGAAATCATGCAGTTGTTACAAACGGTGAGTGTGACTCTTCAGACGGCTGACAGTGCCACATGTATTTTAGGTGTCTAATCCGTTTGTTCCTTTGTCACAGGAAAATGCAGTTAAAGCAAAGCAACCCAAAGGTAAGAAAGGCTATTTTTACATTACATTTTTGATACATCTCTTATCAATAATATCTAGGGCTGGGCAACAACTAAAAGTTTTAATCGCAATTAATCTAATAGTATTGGTGAGTTAACTCATGATTAATCAAGCTTCCAAAATTATATTTTAAATCCACTCCAATTGAAGTTAAATGAGTGTCACATGGAATGACATTATCATTCATACTAAATGTACTTGATAAGCAAAAACTAGACCAAATGATCTTGAGGGACTTTTATTGACTCACTCACTGTGGTTTGAATAAAAAAACTTGCGGAACACCACAGATTTGGGAATTGTAAACAGGCAGTAAACTAGTACAATTGTAAACCAGCAATAGTGTAGTTCAATTCAAATAAGTAGCACTAAAGCTTTGGAAATTGTGAACAGGCTATCACTTAATTAAGTGGAATGTTTTTCTAATTAATTCTAATGATGCTAAATATGGAGCAAAAAAAATACCATTATGGTATTCATTTGTATTGTTTGAACGAATTAAACGACTTTCTCGTGTAATTATTCCAGCTGTTGCAATCGATGGAAACCACGTGGAAAAGGACAACGAGGACGAGCCCAAAGCCATGACCATAGACATGGAGGGCGAAAAACTGGTGGAGCTCAAGTGTGCCGAGACGGACCGCGAGGCCCTCAAGTCCGCCCTGCAGGCCGCGGTCACCGCCGCGTACAACAGCCAGAGCCGGCAAAACGCCGAGGTCTCCGCCGAACAAGAGAGCGAGGTGTCCAAGTACGTGTCCAAGTCGGAGATGAAGGAGGTGCTGAACGTGTGCGAGAACACGGTGCGGGACGGCGTCCTGCTGGAGGTGGGGAGCTCCTTCTTCTCGCTGTTCATCGACCGCGTGGTGGTGCTCGGCGAGAAGGACTACCTCCCGCTCTTCCTGCGCTTCGTGGACAGCTTCGACGTCATGCGCCTGGAGCTGATGGGGTTCGCCGAGGCGGACCTGGAGTGCGACGAGATGGTCCAGCGCCTCATGGAGATCCTCACCGTGGAGTGGCGCCTGGACCTGAAGTACTGCCGCGGGCAGGCCTACCTGGGCTCCGGGGACATATCCTACAAGCTGAAGGCTTTTGCGTGCAAGGTCCAGGAGAAGTCCCCGCTGGCGATAAGCACACACAGCTCCTGCTACTCCTTCAACACCTGGTGGTCAAAGACCATCCCGGTGCCGGCCATCACCAAAGCCCTGGAAGTGTTTGAGGAGGTTCTCATGTTTTTCGGCAGCAGCTCCCTGCTCGAAAAGCAGGTCGACCACGTCATCGCCTACGGCCTCAGAGAAAGCTATGAGAAGGTGCAAGAGTTGCAAGGGAAGTTCTGCTCCCAGTGGCAAGAGAAGCACGATTCCTATGAAGTCTTTGTACAAATAATGGAGCCTCTGGTGGAGTGTCTGGAGAAAATCAAAAACAACCCGCAGCGATGGAAAGAATCACTGTCTGAACAAGCGGGGTCGCTGCTTCGAAAGATAATGGACTTTGACTTCATCATCGCCATGGTGATCTTGAAGAACACCTCTTCCTTCACCAAGGAGCTCAGCGCCGGCCTGCAGAAGGACCACTTCAGCGCCGCCTCCCAGCTGTGTCAGATCAGCGGCATCCTGGCCACCCTGAGCCGGGTCAAGACCAACATGAAGGTGTTCCACCAGAACTGGTTCGACGAGGCCTGCGCCGTGGCCCAGAGCCTCCGCGTCCAGGTGGAGGAGCCTGAGAACCCCGCCCAGCCCCGGGACGCCGCCCGGAAGCCCCTGGGCTTCTTCAAGGACGCCCTGAGCGTGCCCCTCATGGACAACCTCATGACGGCCGTGAAGGACCACTTCTCAGAGGACCACAAGGAGGCGCTCAACTTCCTGTCGCTGGTGCCCTGCTCGGTCACCGTCAGCTACATGTTCGAGAGCCTGAAGTCCAAGCCGCCGCTGTACAGCACCGACCTCCCCGACGCCGACAACTTCTTCACGGAGCTGTGCTGCTGGCGGGTGAAGTGGAAGACCAAGGTGACCCTCACCATCCCCGACACCATCTTCCACACGCTGCGGCTGCCCGTCATGCAGTACTTTGGGAACATCAACACGCTGCTGCGGATCATGTCGGTGCTGCCCAGCACAGCGCTGGAGGACTGCGGGGCCAAGATGCGCCACAAGATGTTCCAGGAGTACCTGAGGAACACGGACCCCAAGGACCGCACGCCGTGCCTGGCCATGCTCCAGGTGGGCACCGACTTCAACCGGGACCTGGACCGCATGGTCACCCAGTGTCTGAAGGTCACCCCCCAGACGCTGGAGGGCATCTGTCTGGTAAGAATGAACTTAGAATTATAATATTTTTTATATATATATATATTCATTCATTCATTCATTCACAAATGGAGAACAGGAAGACTATATCATGTATGTATAATTGGGTTTTCACAATGGTCACTTGTCTGTCTTCTGCAGCCCAGATAGTATTTGGACATTTTCATGCAAATTCATGGAGATAAGATTTCATGCGTGTTCAGTATTGTGTATTACAATTTTTTATATTTCTTTGCAGGATAAGGAATCCAAAACGTTAATGAAGAACTCTGAAAATAACATGGAAGGTATTGTACTCGCATCAGATATTAAAACACACAATTGTAAATTAAAATATCATTATACTCAACCAAATGTAATCACAAAGCTTTTATAGCTTCTTCTTTATCAGATTGAAAACCATAATCCACACAATAATTAACTCCCTCTAACATTTGCGTGAAGACAATTACATTTAATTTTTTTTGCAAAGTTCAGCCTTATTTTGATTGTGAAAAATTGGGCTCATACAGTTACAGCTCAGACAGTTACGTGCATGTTTACACATGCAAAAAGTATAGCACTACAAATGTGTACATAAATGCCATGAAGCAATCTGTCTTCCACAAAGTGGAGAACAAGAAGTAACACAAACAGAATACACGACTGCAATTTTTGTAGTCAATATTGTATGACTAACCACTAGCCTAAAATAACACCAATGGAAAAAAAAACAATGCTGTTGCGTCATGCATGCGAGGCCATTCACAAGGCCTCTCTTCATTCTGTATTTGCATGGTTTTCCTTTTTTGTGTCCAGTGGACCATCTAAAAGACGAGGCCGAGGAGGTCGTGGTCCAGCCCCCCGTAGACGCCACCGAGGAGCAGCCGGCCGAAGAGAACGGTCACACCGGGGACAACCAGCAGAGCCTGGAGACGGTGTTCCGCCTGGCCGCGCTGCTGGCAAAGAAGAACGGCACCCTGGCCGATGTCCCCACAGAGGAAACGGAAAGCATCGTCCAGGAGCTGGGGCTGTGTCGCTGGCTGGGGGCCGACGGCAGAGGCAAGCTCCACATCGGGCAGTCGGAGATTGCCGCGCTGTTGACGAAAGGGATCCGCGATGTGATCCTTCAGGAGATCCAGGAGTCCCCCTTCTTCTCCCTCATCACCGACCGGCCCGTCCGGGTTTCTGACGGCAGCCATTTGCCCGTTTTCGTCCGGTACGTCGGCGGGTCGGCCCCGAAAGTGGAGCTGCTCGGCTTCCTGCCTTTCGACGAGTCCTCCGTCGACGATGACGGACAAGCGAAGGCCCTCGCCAAGATTCTGACCGAGGACTGGGGCCTGCCCATGTCCCAGTGCCGCGGGCAGGCCTACATGCACTCGGGCTCCGGTTGCCAGAGTCTGAAGATAATGTCTCTGGACTTCCTGAAGAGCTTCCCGCTGTCGGTCGTCACGCCGAGCGAGTCCTGCGGCCTGGCCTACTGGCTGGCCGGCTGCGTGCCGTGCCCCCCGGTGGCCAGAATGCTCGACGTGGCTGAGGACCTGCTGCGCTTCTTCGACCGGTCCCCGGGCCTCGAGGCGCAGCTGGCGCAGGCGGTGGACGGGCTGCTGAACGCCCCCATGGAGGCGCTGGGGGAGAGCCCCGAGACCTGCTGCTCGCGCTGGAAGCGGCGCGACGACTTCTTCGACGCCCTCGCCGACACGCTGGAGGGCGTCCTCAGCTGCCTGGACGCGGTCAGCGCCGGCACCGGCGGCGGCACCACGCCGCTCTACGCCCAGGTGCTGGCGACGGCTGTGCGCAGCATGGACTTCATCGTGGCCCTGGTGATCCTGAGGAACGCCTGCGCGCCGCTCCGCAACTGCAGCACCGTCTTCCGCTGCGGCAACCCGGCAGACATCATCGGCGAGGCGGAGAAGATCCCCCAGATCATCGAGGCGCTGAGCAAGATGCTGGAGAACATCGGCGCGGTGCACGGGCCGTGGTTCGAGCGCGCCTTCCAGCTGGCCTCCAAGGTGGGGCCCGAGCAGGTGTGCTTCCCCGAGGAGGCCAGCAACTACGAGTCGGTGGAGATCTACTACCGGGAGACGCTGAGCATCCCCGTGCTCACGTGTCTCATCGAGGAGATGAAGCACTGCTTCTCGGAGAGCCACCTGCAGGCCCTCTCCGTCCTCTCCCTGCTGCCCTCGTGCAACCCCCAGTCCAGCCTGGAGTCCACCGACAAGCCCTTCGGGGCGTACCTGACCGACCTCACGGACCCCGACACGGCGGAGATGGAGATCAACGCCTGGGCCGTGGCCTGGAGGGAGAAGTACCAGGAGGCGGCGCCGCCGGCGTCCATCTCGGAGACGCTGCTCCACCCGGAGGCCCGGAGCCACCCCACCGTGACCGCCCTGCTGCGGCTGGTGGCCGTGCTGCCCAGCGTCAGCATCGAGTGCGACCTGATGAAGTCCACGCTCAACTCCATGCGGGACCTGCTGGAGGGCACCGTCTGCAGGGGCAGCAAGACTGACCGCGTGATGCTGCTCATGCACCAGCAGACGCTGCAGAGGCTGCCCGAGCTGATGGAGAGGTGCATGGAGATGGATCCGGAGAGTAGGCCGTGTCTGGCCCAGGTAATCTATTATTTATTCATTTTGAAGACTGCTGGCTTGGCTGGTGTCGTGGTATTGTAGTGTACCAGGGCATTGAGAAATCCTGATGGTATGACTTTCAAATACGGCAATAATAGACTCTATGCTTTTAATTAAACTGATGCAGAGCTACTGTATATAGAGGCAATGTAGTGTAGTACACAGCACAGGCCACCAGAGGTCAGGCTATACACGAAGCTGAGCTGGGAAGGATGGCAGTGGTGGGGATAACTTTCCAGGACTAGGATGCAATGTTAATATGTAAACATTACCACATATGACTTTAACTTCAGATTACCCCTTCCAACTACAAACGTTCATTTCCACACCTAGTTTTATTCAACTGCCAGCCGGCCCCCATCATCAACACAACTCTGTTCAGCCCACTGATGTGACGGTGTCCTCCAGGGAGAGATTATTACACTTATTTCATGTCTATTTATGATTTTATGTATTTATCCCGGCAGTTTAAGTAGGCTTTTTGCATAAGACAGTATTTTAGGCTAGACAATGTCCTACAGGCCATGATGACATCCCCAGCAGCTCAGCCTTTATCTTATTGTTATTGGGTGGGTGGTGGTTTACATGAATACCATTGCATACCCGGGGAAATGTCGGGAAGGTATGAACAAATAGATGCTACCAAATCCTTCTCTGCACCAAACCATTGATCAAACCTATTGACAACATTTTTTTATTTAATGCAAATGTATTTGTGCTCATTGCAATTTAGGTCCTGGAAACCTTTCATGGACTAAAGCTGATCAAAGGCAAGTACATTTACAGAGCAGTCACTACAGAACCCTTGAGTCCTAGTTTTGATCTTTTTTTGTAAAATATAAAGATTTGAACTGAAAGTCCATAATGGAATGTAACCCTTAGGCCTGTAATGTTTGTGATCTTTACTGGATCACACACTTAACTCATTATGACTAATTTCTCCTTTCTGAAATCAGGCGCTGACGCCGACGTAAACCCCATGGAAGAGGGGGCGAGTGGCCCCGCTGTAGCCGAGCCCCCCCACGTCGACGACGCAGCGGTGGCCCCCCAGGAGGGCAACGGCGTGCCGGCGTCGGAATCGGCGGCCCCGCCGGAGCACGGCGGCCCCATGTCCTTCTACGGGCCGCAGCTGCGCGAGGAGATGCTGAAGGAGCTGTGGGACTCCCAGTTCTTCACCATCGTCATGGAGCAGGCGGCGGAGGTGGACGGCGAGCTCTACGTGCCGCTCTGCATCCGCTACCTGAACAAGGAGGACATCCAGTGCGAGGAGACGCTGGCCTTCATCCCCTACCGCGACGACGCCGGCGCCCTGGCGGACGCCGTGGAGACGGCGCTCTCCGAGAAGTGGGGGCTGAACATGGCGTACTGCCGGGGCCTGGCGCTGCTCAGCGTGGGCCCGGTGGGCGCCCAGATGAGGGCGGTGTGCGCCTCGCTCGCCGCCAAGTACCCGCAGGCGGTGCGCGCCGTCAGCGCCGCCGTGTCGCTCAACGTGTGGCTGGCCCGCTCCTCGCCGGTGGCGGAGGCGGCGGACGGCGCGGCGCTGACGGAGAGCCTGCTGCAGTGGTTCACGGCCGACGCCCGCCGGCAGAACAAGCTGGAGGACGCCATCCTGGGCGCCTTCCCCCACGACGAGGCCCGGGGCCACGAGCTGCGGGACAAGCTGGTGAAGAGCTGGGAGCGCAGCCACAACATGCAGGAGCTGACGGTGGAGCTGCTGGAGGCCCTGATGCTCTGCCTGAACGACCTCAAGGACGAGGGCGGCGGCGGCGGCGGCGGAGACGCTGCCGAGCGGCGGCAGGCCGGCGAGTTCTTTGACGCCGTGCGCCGCTTCGAGTTCCTCTTTGCCACGGTGGTGGAGAAGCACGTGCTGGCCGCCACGGGCAAGCTGAGCGCGTCGCTGCAGGGCAAGCCCCTGGACATGCTGCTGGCCGTGGACACGCTGCCCGACCTCAACGAGGCCCTCTGCAAGCTGCGCTGCGACGTGGACGCCCACCACAAGGCCTGGTTCCAGGAGGCCGTGGCCCTGGCCGCCCGGCTCCAGGTGCCCACCCTGCGCCCCGTGCTGCTGGAGCCCCTGAGTGACTTTTACGCCGAGTCGGTCAGCGCCAAGGTGATCGAGCACTCCATCGCCGAGGTGGCCGACCTCTTCTCCGAGAAGGTCCTGGACACCCTGCGGGCGCTGGAGATTGTGCCTTACGCGATGTCCAAGGTGGAAACGCCCACCTTCGGCGGCCTTCTGTTCCGCCTGTACAGCGAGGACCTGCCGGACAAAGTGTCTCTGTTTCAGGAGATCAAGTCGTGGAAGGAGAAGTGGCTGGACCCCTTGGCGGGCTACCTGCCCACCACCGTCCTGGACACGCTGAAGACCTCGCAGATCCGCAGCTTCAGCAACATCGAGACGCTGCTCAGACTGCAGGTGGTGCTGCCCTTCTCCCGCAAGGAGAGCTCGTTCAGGGTGGGCAAGAGGAGCCTGCAGGTCTTCATGCAGCAGCAGAAGAGATCGCTGGCTGAGCTCCATCCTCTGTGAAAATGTTGAAGGTGTACGACCGCCCCGCCCAACTTCATGTAAACTAGCAAAGCTCTTGAGAGGTTGTTGACAGCGCCACACCTCTGACTCAATGTTCCTTATCGCCCACCCCTGTCCCCCCCCACCCCCACCCCCCCTTAACTTTTGAACTT
>JAOPUD010000145.1:10239081-10249445 GCA_027122715.1 Trisopterus minutus | reverse complement strand
AACCATAGACTGTAAAATATATGGACAAAGCGTCTGTGACGTCACACGTTGATTTCTGAAGAACGCAAATGAAGCCGGGTCCAGCTCGCCCAGCACCTGCTCGTCGCACTCCACGGCCACCGCCGGCTCCACCGGTATGCAGGGGTAGTCCTCCAGCCGCGCCCCGCCGCCGCCGCCACCTCCGCCTCCGCCTCCGCCCAGGCCCAGCCGCAGCCCCAGGCCCGTGGCCTCCGTGCCCATGATCTCCTCCGCCTGCTCCACCGAGCAGCGCAGGTCCGGGCCGGAGCAGTCGGCCCCGCCGGCCAGGCCCCGCCCCGGGGCCAGTGAGCCGTTCATGGCCCCTGTCGGCTGACAGGCGGGCGCCGCCTGCACCACCTCCTCCTGCTCCTCCTCCTCCTCCTCCACCACCACCACCTCCTCCTCAGCCGTGAGGGCCTCGACCCCACGCTGTGCGGTGTGATTGGGGTCGACGGTGCCGCCGGTTGTCCCCGGCTCCTCCATCTCCCTTCCTTCCTCCATCGTTTCCTCGTTGCCTTGGACCCGTCTTTCGCTGCTCCCTTGCTGCTCGGTGGCCGCCATCATCACCACCACCACCACCGCCGCTTCCTCCTCCTCCCCGACACACTCGGCCGCCTCGCCTCCGGGTCCCTCCCTCCCTCCCCGCTTCTGGACATCCAGACTCTCCGTCACGGCGCGCGCTAGGGGTGCGGCCGTTTCCAGGGAGGAGGAGAGGGGTTTGGGGGAGGGTTGCACGGGCCCGCCGGCGGCCGGGGGCCCCATGGCCGCGTCGTAGCTGGGCACGGGCCCGTCTTTGTACTTGAGCTTGTCCGTCTCGGAGCTGGCCCTCTTCCTCAGGCCCCTCTCCGGGGAGCTGGTGTGGCAGGGGTAGCCCATCTCGGAGGCGGCCGACATGCTGAGCTGGGATTTGACCGGAACCGGGATGGCACTGGAGACAAAGTACTGGTCGCTGTGAAGGGGGGAGGCAAAGGAAGGAAGAGAAAAGGTCAATTGTTTTTATTAAGAGGAAGATACATTTAAACAAGCAGGCTATCAATGGACCCCGTTGCCGATGATATAACTCAAGATGTACTTAAGTTGAGGGAAACGCATAAATAAAAGTGAAGACATATGATATAAAGCATTTCAATCATCTGCATGCACCGTCTATTCTGTGGATTGACGCAATGCAGCCGTAAAACATTTGCCATGAGCACGGAGCACAGGTCCAGTCCAGGGGGAGGCCCCCCCGGAATGCCTCTGAATCCCAGAAAGACCCCCTCCACACTGACCTCATCTGTCCCTCCACCCCCACCTTTCTCCTCGACCACCACCCTAACGCCATGATAAAGTATAGGCACAGCTGCAGTGCTTTTACAAATCACTCTGTGATACAAAGGAGAGCCAACCATTTTCTCAGCCTGTGTGACTACATTCAAATACCTCTCCCCCCCTTCCCCCCATCCCCAACAAAAGTTTAAAGTGGAAAGCTTGCAGAAGACGTCCACCCAAGCGTGCGAACATAACAGATACTAACTGACGAGCGATGTGGGACACGCTGCCCCACCCAAGCTGAATGTGAGCCATCAATCAGATTAAATAGGAGCTCCCAGGGTCTCCTCCGATAGGCCGGATCATGTATACCTCAGCAGTGTGCTTAGCAGTGTGCTTAACCTCTCAGAGTAGCCAAAGCTCCAGAGGAGTTAGGGGGGAGAGGGGTCAAAGGTGAGGCGGGCCCCCCCCTGTCCTACCCTGACATCCACATGTGACTGGTTAACCAATAGTAGAGCAAGTGATGGCGCTCCCACTCATGTGATGCCAGTGGTTCGCAATATGTTCCAGTGTTGTATAAACTCCCATACGTCTTCCAGGCGACAGCAGAATCCATCGATAAACAGCTCGGATGCCCAGCAGCCCCAAATGGATTTCTCGGCACGGTTTTCCCCCTGCGATGCCATCAGATAAGTGCATTCCGCCGGAGGCCGGAGATGATTGAGACGTCTGAACCCTCGGCTCTCGGCCTTGTTGTGAACCTTTTCACCCTCGGTTAGTTTTTCGCCGATACACCACTGGGTCTGGCTTTGTGGACACAAACGCAACAGAACCGTGGTGAAGCACTGCACTCGAGCACCACCGTCACCGCTTACACAAGTTCGATCGCAACCCATTGAATCGGCTCCAGGCGCACAGAAACAAAAACGAAAACGGTCGGAGGTTCAACTAAGTTACCAAGCGAAGACGAGCGGGGAAAGGTTCCTTTGGCGGTGTGGCGTCAGAGGAACCCACATGGACGGCAGATGTGGTGGTGAGGTGCTAGATGCAGCTCGCAGAGAAGATAAAAAATGTAACCCACGATGGAGAGATCCCCGACCGACAACGCATGATGAAGGGGGTGGGGGGGGGGTACTGGCTACCATGGCGGCCTTGTGACCCCGGGTGAAGACTTTGTTCCGACACATGCGGGACGTCAAGAGCAGCAGAGGAAGCACAAGGGTTGCCTGTGTGGACTTCAAAGTACCTGGACTGATGAAAGAGAACGAGTGGGCCACGCTTTGGGCTACCGCAGCCCGGCCGCGCCAGAGACCCGAAGACCAGCGGTCCCCCCCCCCACCCCCTCCATGCACCGCTTGAGCTCATCACAGGGGGATGAACGCAGGGAGGGTTGCACGGCCAAGTAGGACTGTGTTCAGTGCACAAGGCCAACGAGTTGCCATTCTGGGAATGCCCCCTCTTCACGGAGCCAAACCGATGACAGAGTGCTCTGGTCTTGGCAGCTTGTGTCCGTCATGACACATCGTTCTGAGGCCACAGTCAATAGAGCGTGGCCGGGCCTCCATTTAGCATGAGGGGAAAATTGAAAACACACTCCTCAACACCTCGGTTGATGGAGAACACAAAAATACTCTATGGGTGATATAGACGGCCTCCATGTTTTTGACCACAAGGACGCAATGTTTAAATTTACTACAAACTTAGTGGCTCATTATGAGCACTGGGTCATAACATCAAACTGAACACAATGAAGTGGGTAGGAGTCAAGAACATTGAAAAGGATCAAATTGAAGTTTCCAACCGTGGAAAGGGTCGACCAGGCATTTGGGAATCAGAGAGAGGCGGAGACCATTGTTGAGGTCTTTGTGTTTAATAAAAAAGGGCATATGTCTATTCTTTTGACAAGCGGATGTTCTCATGGTAACAGCACTGAAGCGATTACCATTTACGAGGCAGAGTAACCAATGCCCCATTAAACTTGCTATTTAATTGTTCATTTGTCCCAGTTTCAATGACAACATATTGCTCCCTGGAGTGTGTTTGTTACACCATTTCTTTCCGTACATTAAAGTAATACTCACATCTTTTTGGCCCAAATAAGTGCAGCTTTGAGATCAAAAGTGTAAAATAAGTAAAGGAAGAGATGGAAGCTTCAGAGATCCTAGCTCAGAAAACGGAGGGCAGATGCCTGCTCATACAACTGCTTTATGGCTTGGATTTGCAACAGGCAGTAAACTCAAAGACGCACTTAAGCGCTGATCCAACATTTCTGAGACGTTAGGAGTAGATGGTAAATGAGCTCATTGATAAGACGTACTAGAGCCCGCTTTATGCAACAGGTTCTTTTAGGTTTCAGGTTACTTCCGAGGTATGGCCACTATCTCACCAGTGGTGAGCAGCGGTCATATTCACAACCGACATGCAAGTAGATGAGGAACAAACGACACCAAAGTGCCCTGTTGGGGTACGCGGCCCGTGTCCTATGAAAACTTATTAAAAAAAAACTTTTTTAACCAGGGGCCTCATCCCTGGTGGATGCTCCTGACAAGGCTTCCATTGCATAATGGAAGACCCGGGCCAAACCGTCAGGCTGAAGACCGGACACGTGAAGCCAAGAACAGGGTTCTACCTCAAACGGGCATTTCTTTGACCGCTTCTCCTCTCTGTTGCAGAAGAAACACCGGGGGTATTCAAAGTGAAGCCTGCGAATGACGCAAGTCAAAGTCATTCCTAAGCAGGCATAACGGACATAAGAGACTTTCCATGCGCAAAGCCCTGCAAGATGCCAGGATATTTGGCCAAAACAAACACTACAAGATATGAACACACCACTTTGACTTGACTCAGATAGTCTGAATGAAACCTACAATGTTAAAATGACTTCATTATATCCACTTTAGGAAGATTCCTTATAACCTACAGATTTAGGTCATTGATGTAAATCAACACAGCAATGCATTGCATACATTTTTTTTTAAACATCCAATGCCTTTACCATTCAGACATATGCCTTTCGTTTATCACTGCTAATAAGGTGTAGTCAGACATGATGGAATGACGGCAGCAGGTTGTGGGACTAATCAAAAGCAAAAAGCTAAAATATATTAAAAAGTTAATGGAGCAGAAGTGGGGTTTTGTTATTTTTACTGATCAGTGATGAATGGGGCCAACATCAGTGGTCTATAATATTAGGACTGTGAAGTGGTCTCCGCAGTAAAGTCAGATTTATAGTTATGGGGCATGTTCGTCCGAACGTATGCTGCAGAAAATATACGAGCTGCATTACTGCCTAATCCCGTAGGGAGAAGAACTATGTACAGAAAGACACACCCATGCATGTGTACATGGCCGTACACACACACGCAGAATTTCCCTAATAGAGGAGTAAAAAACAAATTCCCCCCCAAAAAAAGAATTGTGCGCGTTGTGCATGCTTCACCGGACAAATCGTTGTCACAGAATATTACTTCTTATCATGCACTGACTAAGAACTACCACAGGTCATGATGTCGTCATTTACCTTCTAAAAATAACATTCCATTATAGTTCTACCTTGTGCTCCTCCCAAAAAAGGGGGCAGTAGGTAAGATTGATGAACTTTTATTTGAGTGTAATTAGTTAGAAATGACAGCCTCCCTACAGCCATTAGTAAGAGAAATGCGCTGCGAGAATTTCCGTTTTGAGTTGACTGCGCCTGCTCCCGGCTCGTATCTCTGGTTCCTGGAATCCATCTTGCCTGTCAATCCCAGATGCGTGAAAAGCAACACCTCGCAATGGCAGCGAAAGGCAGGAAGGGAGGGAACTTAACTACTCCCGAATCTTACCTACAGCACCTTTTACACAGTAATGGGACCGTACTAATTCTCAACCAATAAAAACATCCGATCCGATCCGACTGGCTGCAGAAAACCCTTAAACACGTTCACAGGCCGATGGCTCTTGGCTGCGGTTCGGGAAAAAAACGTCTTCCATCCCTTCCGCTGTGGGCCTTGAGAGGCACAATGTCCAGACACGGCTCTGACAGCGAGCGTCTCTGTTGTGTTTCTGCACCACACCTCTCCCCCCTCTCCTCCGTGTGGCGGCGGGGCCGAGGGGCCGTCTGAACCCGTGCCAGACCCAAGGCTTCAGGACGCCGAGTGGCAGGTGTGAGGAGCACGTTGAACTCGTCTTGTTTTATTCCCGCCAGACTGTTCCGTTTATGAAGACAGGGGGTTTTGGGTAGCGTCTCTCTTCCTCGGTTAATAGATCCGCCATATAACCGCCGGGCCATGTCCCTCCTCCACAGAGCCGTGCAAACAGGACATGCGATCCTACGCTTCCTTACACTGTGATGTGCTGAGCCTGAGATTGGTTTCACTTCTATTTATATACGTATAGTGCTCTGAGATCTGATCTGATATCAGTCATATCAGTCTGCACACCTTTTGAAGTTCAGTATTTTATGGAGGTCCTCAGGCTTGATGGACTCACTATGATCCCAAAGACTATTACCGCTGGACACATATCCGTCCAATGCTTAGGGCAGAGAGATGAAGGGGTTACCAGAATATGTTAACGAGAGAAAGAGAATAGATAGCAACAAGGTAGGAGGATGCTAGACATCAGCATGCATGTGGGTTCACTGCCCTAGTCTATGTTTTAGTGTTGCCCTTCTTATAGGGATGTACTAGAAAGAGGAGATCAAAAAGTTCAAGTTGATTTTTTTTTTTTTTCAAACTAGGTAGAAGTGGTTTGAGATAATAACAGATGAGGGCAGAATTCATGCACGGCTGTTATGGATATGAAAACTGCATATATATATAAATAACACTGTAACGACACCATATCCTGGTCCATCTCCTTGACATCTTCCAGTGTTTCTATCAGGAGGTTCCAGTGTTGGGAGCAGTACATTAAAAAGGCTTCTGGCCCCAGAAGGCTGTGTTGCCTCTTCTCCTGGCACTAGTAAAGGCAGCAGGCCTTTCGGTTCATACCCCTGCTGCTGCTGCAGCTCTCTGGTGAAGCGTGCCTCTCCAAATGCACATAACTATGTATGAGCTGTAAAACAACGTTGCCCCCAGAGTTTGGAAAAGTCTGACTGCGGTCAGACAGCCCGGGTGACTGTGATCTGCCACCGGTTCGATCCCCTCTGGGGCCAAATATCCAAACCACATGCAGATCGTGGAGTCGGGACGCATGCCAACCTGCGCACGTCTACCAGAAGCATGTGTTCCTGTCCGAGTGTGACCGTGAGTCGGGAGAAGGGGAAGGTAACCCAGAGAGCCCAGATCAACACAGAGCGCCTTTTGTTCCCGTCCCTAAGGCCTCGTCGCCGAGCGGGAGCGTGGCTGTGGCGGGCAGCCGTGGAATTGCTGCACTTCCACCTTCACTTTACTGCGATGTGCAGACACACACACACGCACACGCACACGCACACACACACACACACACACACACAGCTCCTCCCTCTTTTGCACCGGGGGTAGACGGGCCAAGGCTTTCATCTAATCTCACTTCAGGCCCCCCCCCCACTTCCCATTTGGACCGAGGTGGTGGGGGTTCAGGGGTTGGACTTGGACGGGGTTGATTCGAAAAAGGCTCGGGCTTTGCGTCTTCCCTTTCAAAACAAAAGGTTATTCAATTAACATGCGCGGTACACACTTTCCCCTTTGCTGACCCAGGGAGGAGAGATCAAAGGCTAGACTTCCATGCGGCGGCCCGACGCTGACTGACTCCCGAGGTTTAACTGTAGGGTTACTCACGGGCCAGGAGACTCTACAGCCAGTGTGAGCGGGGGGCTCTGAGCATTCCACACCGCGGTACAAAGGCCCGCGCCGCGCCACCGCCGCTCAGCTCATTGGCGCGCGTAGAAACATTTTGGGAGGACGGGCAGAAATGATTGTTGTAATACAAGTGGCGACTGGGGAACAGACACATGAGCCTCCGGATCTCCAGACGATTCCCCAGAACGAGTTTGCAGTCGGAGCGGATCTGTTCACATCCCGGATGTCGCAGAGGTTTGATCAATTTGATAATGGAAAGGAAAGGCAAAGGGAGGAGTTTATGTAGGCCAATTTGTAAAAGTAGCATCAAGGTAAAATGTACCTGTTCATGTTACAACATGAATAAATTAGACTGTATCAATGTACTGTTCACTCACGTGTAATGGTTTACCAGAATTGAATAATTAGCATAGAACACTCAATAACCATTAATGCCAACTTACTTCTGTCTCAGGCCACAGTTAATGTTTGCCTCATGCTATGCTCATTGTGTTCACTTGTAAACGGTTAGAAAAGAGAGTGATTTCTCTGGCGCACCTGTGAGTTAATGCATTAACCAGTGCGAGTGAATAGTCAATAAGGACACGAGTCGATGTGTGTCCATCCACTACTGCCCACAGAGACTCACCATCGGACCAGCAGGCCGTGCTCCAGGAAGTTCCTCAGGTTGGGCAGCGTTTGACTCAGGTCTGGAGTGGATAAGCCGTGCTGATATCTCAGCTGTATGAGAGAGAGAGACAGAGAGAGCGGGGGAAAACAAGAGCTTTAAAACCAACACACACGTTCACATCTATTGAGCAGTATCTTAATCCCCCCACCCCCCCCCCCCCATACTCTATACTGTATGCTACAGGATGGTCACATGGCAGTGTATCATCACGTGAAGACATGTCAGCGTCTCGGAAAGGGTTGAAAACCTCAGACAGGGCTGAAGTCCAACATTTTTGCACCGTGAGATCAGCACCCCCCTCTCTCCCCGCCATCAGACTATAACTCAAGCGGGGAACACACAACGGTTATTCCTCCCTGATAACAGGCGACTGGGCTAATGTGTGAGGTGTGTGGAGAGACAGCACGAGGGGGAAGCTGGGCAGCCACACACGCTCTCTCAATGTTAAGACGGTAATTTGATTAATAAACAACGGAACCGATGGATGAACGCTAGGGTGAACCCCTAAAATAGAAAACACGCTGCGACTTAGTTTCTATCTTATCTTATGGGGGAGCAATCAAGTCTAGTGGAGAAAACGGAGCAAGCTAAACAAAAACAAACAGCGCCACGGCGACGGGCTGCCCCCGGTAACGGGGGGGGGGGCTCTGTATGGCCGAACAGCCTTGGTGCATCAGGCCTCACGCTCAGCGTATACAATCTCCCAGGACCCTCTGTCACACACTTTCTCCCCGCCAGCTCACATCTGGTTTCTTTACAACAGGGGCACCACGACTGACACGGACACACACACACACACCCGGACACACACACCCGGACACATACACAGTCATAGCTGGAACAGTGAAGTGACAGGGGCATGTGATTCTGATTATGAAGGAAACAGAACAGCCAAAAGTCTATCCTCTCACTGTTAAAACATCCTGCCAGCTCACACTCTCACTCTCACACTCACACACAGACACACACACATATATATAGAGACATTATGGACCAGTGGTATCCACTTTTCTTTGCTCACGTTTATGTGGGAGACAATTTTTTTTTAAGGAAAACGGGCACACAATCACAGTTCCTCCACACAGTTGGGTTTCCTCTACATTGCGGTCTTTGTAAAGCCTGATTAATGCCATGAAGGGTGGCGTTAGCTCTGACACAGACAGTCAAGCAACTGCCAGAACACATAAAGGCCAGATGTGTGTGTGTGTGTGTGTGTGTGTGTGTGTGTGTGTGTGTGTGTGTGTGTGTGTGTGTCTAAACGTCAGGGCTTTAATCCCGGTCTAACAGCTGCGTGCGTGCACATGCACTGTCCTCTTCACACACATGTGGGTGGAATATGTCCCAGGGTGCTTTTTGCGCTGCGGTCGCGTGCCGCCTCCCCCGTTTCGTTGGAGCCCGCTCCACGCCCGACCGTCCACCGTGTTATCATTCGCCCTATCTTCAGCACAGCAGCGCTTTATTCAGAAGCAGAGCAGATGTGGGGAGCCGGCGTGACACCTCAAATCTCTGGCTGTTGAGACGGCGGGAGCCGAAATAGGACGACACAGACGCGCATTCATGGGCCAGAGTAAACCCGCTCCCAGCGAGCAGCGGCCACGGTCCCGTCCGCCGTAGCCGGCGGCGGCGGGCAACACAGGCCAACAGCAACAGTGGCAGCGGTCTGAAGAGAGGACGGACCCCACCGTGTAAGGGCTAGGAGAGAATCCCACGGAAGTCTCAACAAGTTATTTAGCCAATATGAATCATGTACAAACAACGTAAATATTATGTCTCGCGGAAAAGTGAGACTATATACACTGGACGTACCGTGTGATTTTTTTGGAGTTTTTTGTTAAGGCGAGCCATGGAGCCAAGTCAAGGAGTTAATAGATCTTCTGATGCCTCTTGCTGCAGGGCCACATGATAGGATGGTGTGTGTGTGTGTGTGTGTGGGATGTTCCCATTGCTGCTTGCAAGATAAAATCCTTAAATGAGCGCAACGGGGTGGGAGAGCGAGAGAGCGAGAGGGCCCAAGTGTGTATTTATGCGTATCCTCAGTATTGTATTCCCTGTAGTTATTGAGAACAAGTTTTAAGGGTTAAAAAATAGGATGGGGATAAAGACAAGGTGAGAGGTGAGATCATTGGGCTGTCCCAACGAGGAAATCTGGAAATGCTGTTAGGGAAAAGGTGCCTTGGATGCTCTCATGAGCCACACATGTGCATGTTGAGAGGCACAGGGAAAGGATTGCGGCTGGCCCCAAGACCCTATCAGGAAAACATTTGCACTATGGTCTTCTCATGGTCTTCATTTATTCTCCTTCTTTCAAATCCCGGACCAATACACAATAGGCCTTTCGCTTCGTCAAGCGTTAGCCAAATCTCTGCCACTTTGCGCCACTAACACTTAAGCTAAGTGTTGTGTTGGCAGCGTCAGCACCATCACAGGCATCGGGCTCACAACGCTACGCGGCTCGGATATACTTTATTGTAATCAACAGTATTAAACACATCCAGAGTGTTTGGATGGATGGCGGGCTGCGGAGGGTGACCAAGAGCTCAGCCTGCCAGACTATCAATATTCATGTGCTGGTCTGGCCTCCCTGGTGGAAACCACCTTCGTTTCATGACTCGGAGCAGACCAGCCAGTCGGGGGGGGGGGGGGGGGGGGGGGGGGGGGGGGGG
>JAOPUD010000145.1:10114351-10135927 GCA_027122715.1 Trisopterus minutus | reverse complement strand
ACACACACACACACACACACACACACACACACACACACACACACACACACACACACACACACACACACGTGCGCGCTAAAACGCGTCCTCTATATTTCATCACTCTCCCTCGATCCCTCCAGGGCACACGGAGGCTGCGCGTGGCCACGGATGTCATGGCAACCGGGCGGAGGATCTCAGGCGGCAGAACGGGCTGATCTGCGTTGGGGGGGGTGGGGCTTAGCTGCAGCTCCCCAGATGGTAACGTGCCTAGCCACCCGACGTATTATTCGTTCATCTCCGTCTCCAGGGAACAGCGTCCTCAGAGAAACGCGCTCTTGTGTTTGTCAGGTGGCGCAACGGGCGACGGCTTCACCTCTAGACTCTAGAACGCATGGAGGTATTTCACCCGGCAAACATTTTTGTGTCTAATGACAACAATGTGCATTGGGTGTGGTCGATAAATGGCCACCAAGCTGCCATAAATGCCAAAAGGTGTTCCAGATGCCCGTTGTTTGAGACTGGCTTATGTTACTTATCACCAAGCATCTGATCATCTCTTGACCTGATGTGGACCTGACCGAGGAGAGGACCTCTATCCCGCACATGCAGGCTGCCATCTTGTTATCTGTTTACTTCTTTAAAAAAACTGCAGCACTAGCACCCTCAAGTGTGTGGATACAGCATAACACAAAACCGCTTCAGATTAATTATTACAGCCAACTTTATCATCGTCATCCACTCAATCATCTGTTCATTGCAAGTACATAAAAGAGTAACACTCATTTCGTCTATGTAGAAAAATATTGAGCGAAAGTGCGTTACATTGTATCTTTGACTACATTTTCCCCTGGCAATTGAATTCAACTGAATTCAACAGACTTTGGTTAGCTTTAAAATACATATAATATACACTATGATGTATATGCTACAGCGTGAATCAATGACAATTCATTGTGTGATGTGGCTTTAAAACATTTATACAATGAAATGAAGTCATTAATGTACCTGCTTATGACAAACCTAGGGCAAGGTACATAATGCCAACCTCATTGAATCCCTACGTATTGAAGACATGGAAGGTGAAGTCGTCCTGCTTGGGTTTGATGTTGAAGTTGTAGTGGCCGATGCGGTTTCTCTGGTAGAAGACGAGGCAGATGAAACTTCCCAGAGCGATCAGCATTATGCTGATTCCTAGAAAGCTGTAGCCCACAACTTCAAGTATATCACTTTCCGTCTCTAGGTTATCTGTGAAAGTTAATTCAGGACAAGTCACAGATCACACAGATCCTGCCTTGGAAACAAACTGCTCAAATAATCGACTTGATGTACACAATGGTGATGGGGATACAAATAATGCCTTTACAGCGGGATAGCTCTAGCTAATACTACATTCAACCAATAAATTTGAATACACAACTCGGATAAGAGTCATCATAAATACATTTTAAAACACACACTCAACTAAAATTGGTGAAGTTGCTCTTGTGTCTGTTCAAACATGTTCGAGCTTATCATCATTTCGGGAGAGAGAGAAGGAAACCACTCACACTCCTGCTCTCGTATCAAAGCCCCAGAGGAACCGAAAAGTGTATCAACTGTTCTGGCAAGGCGGGCATTCCTCCCGCTGCAGTCCTGAAAGAACACATTTGATTGGTTAACTGGCTTCAAGTCGGCAGGGGGAAAAGCAGCACAAAATCAGTGAACAGTGCAAGTCCTCACAGGCACACAAGTCTCCGGTCCCATCTCCACACAGACCTGGACCTGGCAGTGGAAGTTGAGCACATCCAACTCCACGAAGGAGAAGATCCGCACGGACAACGAGGAAGAGCTTGCGTTCCCGTTGCTAATTATAGCAGTGTAGGAGTTGGGCAGGGGACAGCTGGACACATACAATTCATAAACAACAAAACGTATACACTGCAAAGTTGTTTTGTAGGAGATAGCCACCCCCCTCCCCCAGGCCCCAACCCCTTCAAAATACTCTCCCAAACCTCCAACAGGGTAACAGCAGCACTATTACCCGGACACATACCCCTTGTTCAGGAAAATGTAGCTGGGGCTGTCCTGTCGATTCCTGGTAGGGTTGGCCCAGCACCTGCTTATGACCAGCCTCATCTCCTCGGCGGAGGTGTTGATGGTGACCTTCACCACCACGTCCTCGTCGGGGGACAAGGTGTAGTTGTGCGGCAGGAGAGACGTGCCGTTCAGCAACTGAATGATCACGTCGAAGGAGCCCGAGGCCGATATAGGGTCAAAGTTCATGTTGTATCTGGAAATAGCAGAAACTTCGACATTTAAGTTACCCCTACAGATAAACCGCTACGCAAAGAATCCAAAACCAGACAATGCTGGAGACTCTGTATGGAGACTCTACCCCATGTCACCAAAGTTTGCTGAGATTAAGACGCTCTTCCTGTAGGTGCATCGGATGGGCACCTCCAGTTTTTGGTTGCCCGCCCTGCCGTTCGCCAACGGCTCCGGGCTGTTGAATAGGAGCACCTGGGCTGTGAGGTGGGAGTCGTTCTAGACAAAAAAAAACACATTTTGAATAATTTTCATTGTGTATTTTCGCAAAAAGGATACAACAAAGCTGTTCATTGAGTAAGGCCATATCGAGATTGATTGAAAATGTAAAAACACTGACGCTCAGCAGCATGGCGTTGTCCCACACGGCGGTCAGTCGCACATGGGTGTCGTTGAGGTTGACTGGAAGGTTGGACGCGTGGCCGAGGTGGAGTGACCGCAAACTGATGGTCTGCAGAAAATCCTTGGCTACCGTCACCATGATGGCCTTCTGGCTGCATACCACAGAGATGGGTGGAGGCCCATTCTTAATGATGGGCATGCTATTGACTAGGTTTGTAATGGGTACAATGGTGGGCGGGGCTAAGGTAGTGATGGGTACAGTGGTGAGCGGGGCTAACGTAGTGATAGGTACAGTGGTGGGCGGAGCTAAGGTAGTGATAGGTACAGTGGTGGGCAGGGCTAAGGTAGTGATATGTACAGTGGTGGTAGCAGTGTCTACAGTGGTGGGTTGGGCTAAGGAAGAGGTAGGGGTATCTACAGAGAGAACAAGGGGAAATATCGAGCTTTAGAGAACATCAAACAAACATCAAGACTAGAAACATCTATCACTTTTATTATTCTTATTATGTTATTTAAACACACAATACTACAAATGAACATAGGGTCATCCGGACCATATACCTGCACAGACTCGTCCTTGCCAATCAGATTCCATATCCTCAAAGCCGTCATTACAAACACATGTGTAGGAGCCCCAGGTGTTATTGCATGTGGCATTTTGGGAACAGTCATCCAGCTCCAAAGCGCATTCATCAAGATCTATAGGAATGGAGAAATTCAATTACTTTTGATATGCATTTCATCTTGTACAAGGATGCCTGCATGGACTCTGGGGACGTTGTGCTTTTAACGTAAACCTTGCTTGTCTGGGAGTCAAAACAGCTCAAGTATGCTGTCATGGAACATGCAGTGAGAGATACATACCAGATAGACTTGTGCTGTTTTCATCCACTCTGTATTTGGTGCTGTTTAACAGGGAGCGCAACACTGCATGGAACACGTTGAGCTTGGTGGAGCTCATGTCGTAGACGATGGAGAAGTTGACCACCACACTGCCCTGTGACAGGCTGGTGATCTCCATTCGCACCTTGCCAGAATCCACCAGCTCTCTGAGCTCTTGAGAGAGAGACTTGTATATCTGTTGATAACAAAGGAGGGATGGATTAGGGATGGACACAGCACAGGTCAATTATTTTGTTACCTTAATAATGGCCAGTAATCACAGAAAAAAGAGGAATAATAGCTATGGAGATGGTTATGAGGGACCAACATACCTCTTCTTTAATACTCATGGAGAAGTTGAAGTAAGCCTGACTGCTGGAGTTACGGAAGTCATCAGTGAAGTTCATATTGGTCACTCTTGCAGTGGCCTTAAGGGTCTGAGCAGCTGAGGGAAAGACAAAGTTCAGTAAGTAATTGTACACTTACATATAAAAATGCACAATGGTCATTTTGTTATCCAAAACCAATATATAGTAAAAAATACCTAAAGAGTGATACAGTCTCACAATTATATACTGCATTCATAATAATCAGATAAAATGCATCAGAAAACTGAGCCATGGTTAGTTTCTGAAATATAGTATTTAGTCTTTGGCTACAGGCCTCAAACACTTTTGACACTGGGAAGTGGGCCTTGAGTGAAAACAAGTTGGGAAAACAATCAGCCTGTAATTGACTTACCCGTCTTCACATTCAATTGGTGACTCTCCCCTTGGGCGTCACATGCACAGGGGGTGACGGTAACGCTGTAGAGCACCCCAGGATCCAGACCTGTCATGTTCACCTTGGTCTCATTGGTCTCCAGGTGACTGATGATCTCCGACCCCTCTCTCACATCAACCAGGTAGCTGGTCTGGTTCCTCTGCGTCGGGCCAGACCAGGACAGGCAGAAGGATGTTCCCGTGATGCAGGATAAAGACAGTTGGGTGAGCTGGGGAGGAGCTGGTTGGTAGTTGTGGGAAGGTTGGGAAGAAGGATAAGATGACAAAGAGCAATTCAAGTAAGAGAGTCCTGCTCAAATGACATGTAGTAACACGTTGCTGTTGCCTCCTCGACATTTACAGGAGATGGACGACGTGTGCTTCGTACCACACGTGGGCGTCTCCTCAGGCGGCGCGGCGCTTGTGTCGGAAGTGGGGCTTGCCTGCAGGGTAGTCGGGGCTGCATCTGAGGGGCTCACAGTCTCTCTCGTGGTGCTCTGAGCTGTTGTAGGCTGGCCGGGGTCGGGAGAGGTGACCTCCACTAGGGTGTAGTTCTCAGCAGGGCCGTCAAGGGTGGGTCCAGGGGTGGCAGTGGGGCTTGGGCTCGGGGGTCCAGCTGGTCCATTGATACAGGAGGTTGCATTGGTGGGGGTCTGGTCAACTGGAAATCAAAAAGATGAGAGACGTCAAGGTCGTCCTCCGTAGGTTAAATACAAACATATGCGACACGATTGGAGACCAGCAAAACTAGACACAGGAGTTTCAATGCCCAATGTTACTATTTTTCCCCTTTTTGTGCTTAGAGGAAAGAGGGAATGTATTTATGTCCCCATGTAAGGTACGTATCATGCACTGCATTTCTATATGCTGTTTGATATAGAAGTTTATGAATCCCTATCCTCGTTACAATACCCCGCTGCTGAGACAGAAATTATCTCTGAGTCACTCTAACACACAACTATTTATAGTCTCTATAAAAAGTCTCATCCTCTCTCTGTATCGCAAACACACACACAGGCACACAAACACACACACATACAATACATCATGTCCACCCATTCACAGTAATAGCTGCCTCTCACGAACACACCTTCACACGATGCTCCAGCATTTTGGGGAAGAACGTCTGTGTAGCCGTAGCGACAGGTGCAGTGGTAGGAGGCCTCTGTGTTGTTACACTCGGCGTGAGGGGAGCAATTACGGAGAGCAGTGTGCGCACACTCATCCACGTCTGTGTTGACAAAGAAGACACATTGTGTGCTTGTGAAGTAATGAGTAGGTTTATGAGGCAGAGGTATATGCAGTAGCAGTATGGTCGTGCAGAATAATAAGGTATACTGAACTGCATGGCTGGGTGTGCACTTTGGGTATATGTTGAATGCACTACAAGGAACATTTGCATTAAATATTGTGGTGTAAAAATAGGTATATTTATATACATAACACCACTGTATAACCATGCGGCATTTCCTTGAAATGGTTCACCAAATACTAATGATTGGTTGGTGATTAAAGCTATTGTTTAAATGGTGATTTGGCAGTACGGATTGAAATGTGTTTATACCCTTTTTGTAAGGAATCAGTGATAAACAATGGCGACACACTATTTTTCAGATTAAGGGGTCACAGTAACATACAAGTACTTTCACATTTATATTATTTACATTAAAATATGACATTTCTAACTAAACAAATGCATGCAATTCTTGATAGATTCATGTGTGTTTGTGTGGGTGTGTGTAGTGGTGATAGTTTTTCCAGCAATGCAGGAAGCGTCTCACAGATGAGAAGAAGTATCAGGAGAGGGAAACTGTGGTGGTTTACTGACTCACACTTCCTGAACACTGAGTTCTGGAGAACATCATGAATCACAAACCTCCATACACAGGAGCAACCAAAAAGCTAGACTGCTAGACACTCACAATCATTAAGTATGTAACCGTGTCAATTTATGATACATTTTACAGCTCACATCTTACAGCTTACAGACTGCTTTTGTATTCTGCTGTAACCAATGATATAGAATGGAGGCCTATTACTAACAAGTATGTGGGATGATCCACATACTTTCCTGAACAAGTCTGCTCAATGATGAGACGCCTCCTGGCCCATAGACGTTACATTTGATGTACTTTGAATAAATAAAATACATTTTAGCTTGGTATATGATATAGTATTAACTATAGTAGTAACTATAGTATTCATTTACTTACTGCCCCAGTGGCCATCTGCGAGAGACAAGAGAGTGCTAATTTGAGTTCATCATGGTTATCCTTCTGACCATGAGATTGTCCTTACCTTCCACTGTTACAGAGGACACCTCTGATATGTCCCTGAGGAGTCCATGCATAATGGCCGTGGTGTCGTCCAGGGAGAGCGTAGCATCACAGCCAATTATCAGAGACGTAGCTGTCCTGTAAGGATCCCCTGGATGCGTGCTGAGATACTGGACTGAAACTTCTGAGGAGTTCAGCGCCCCGCTCACCTAGATACAGACGAGCACAACACAGAAGATCACATAACATATGCTTTCGCAGGAGGTAGATTCCTTCCAAAATTCTAAATTATGGGAAGCATCAAAATATAATGACATTCTTTTAAGCCCATTTTTTTGCATTCATTACTACCATACCATGGCGTGCAACAATTGTGAGTGATTAAGAAGTCCTTTTTCCAAGGCCATCATGACATGGTAATCGGTCTTCACTGTCACCGTCACATTGAGGCTCCATCCTCCGTTGGCTACGTAATGTGTAAACGCTGAAAAAGATGACACTTTGCTTTTAACACACATAACACAAACAAGAAAACAAGAAATTGGGCCTCCAAAAAAGAAGATTACAAGATAAGGACCATCTTACAAAATAAAACGAATTATCACTCAATAAGTACTTACTGGCAGGGTTGACACATTGGGAATGATTCAACGTTTGGCAGCATTTCTGCCAACCTGGGCAGTCGATGTCCCAAACACAGGTTTGGCAGCGGTCATGTAGCTTTTCAGCTGTGGTCGGGCAGAATCCCGGCTTGGTAGTGAACTCCCTGGTTCTGTTGAGTGCTGAATGACGAGATATAACTCACTATAAGATGTTTATGTATAATCATCATATAATCAACACTGAAGTCTCGTTAGCAAATGACTCCAAAGAAACATATGACATAGTATTTACTGGGTATTTATTTATTTCACAGACGCTTTCATCCAAAGCGACTTGAGATGGCTGTTATTTAGGCAGGAAGGGATAGACATCTTGATCAAGGATGTTTACTGTGGCTGTGGATATGAGGGTATTGAATTACCCTAACCCACTATATATTTAAATATGAATACTGTATAGATCATGATCTATTATGTAGCAGGGATTTCAACCATGAGCCTGGCTAGAGATTCAGGATTATGTTGTGTTGTCTACTACTCTTTGACACAATCAAAGTGTGAACCAATATTTTAATATACTGAGGTACCATATGTTATATGGTACCTCATAGGTAACCTCGAGCGTGTCTCTGAATTCACTTCAAGTCACTTTGGATAAAAGGGTCTACCACATACAGTAAATATGAAATGTCAAGAGGAAATTGGTTGTGGCAGCGTCAATGCTAACAGACGACGACTCACGCAGCACACAGTAGTGGCCCATGCGAACGTAACCATGGCAGCATCTCGTGACCTCCCGGGTGACCTCTTTGTACTCCGGCAAGGGGGTTGTCTTGTAAAGAGTGACATTACACATCCTCCATGGCAGCCAGCCCCCGCAGTGTCTTTGCACGGTGTAAGGGACCGCATGAAGCACCAACCTACTCTCTTTCCTGGTCTCATTGACGCTGCAGAGGTGGTACCCTGTCTTTGATAAGTCATTTCCTAGAATAACAGAAAAGCAAAGAGAAAATGTTTTGTTGCTCAGTTTCTCGTGGAAACAGATGATGTGGAAACAGAAGCTGTTGAATTCAAAAAGGTAACACCTGGCACTAAGGGTACATTAATAGAACATTATTAGCATGAGTTAATAACAGAAAAGCAAAGAGAAAATGTTTTGTTGCTCAGTTTCTCGTGGAAACAGAAGCTGTTGAATTCCAAAAGGTAACACCTGGCACTAAGGGTACATTGATAGAACATTATTAGCATGAGTTAATGCAGTATTAGGCATTTATTAACAGTAAATTAACAATTTATGGTCTAGGAATTAGTTTACTGATAGCGTTCATGTTTTATCATGGTTCATGTTATATCATACTGTATATATTCATGCATTAGTTTATAGCATTAGGTTTAACCCTAACTTCCTAACCCACTAGTACATACCCTAACCACTGTGCTAACGCTAAATAGCAATTATTACTACTTCATTAACTAATTAATGGTTCATTAATGCACCCTTATGTGTTTTACCTTCCAAGATGCATGAGTCAGAAGGTTCATGGTGGGTTTTTATCTGACACTCTTTATGCATATAGCGTGATCGATACCTAATCCATACTTAGCCATCTATCTGGAGTCTCATCTGGGAGTCACCTTGTATGAAAGCTCCTAAATTGACCAAATTTCCACTAAATGTGGACTAATTCGAATTAATGCATTAAAGGCATAATACTTGTGACTAAAACAAAGCATTGTAATAATACAAATCTCCCACACAACACATAATTTTCATATACAACATCAACAAAGCAATCTCCACGGAGGCCTACCTTCCATCATAGTGTGGTGTCCCCTCGCTAGGGCCACAAGGGCCCCAGCGATCCACATCGACTGTACCCAGCTCATTTTCTGATGCAGACCCATTCCCCCACTATGTATTCCGCCACCACATCGTTCCTGCGTATTCCTCACTAAGATGGTGGAGAATGATTCAGGGCGTATTCACCTGCTCAAGTCCTGATCCCACTGCCACCCCTCCCCTTGCTGATTCCAATGCCCCCAGGTGAAACAAATGTACCACAGCAGCACAGCAGGCTAATGGCCAAGGTTTTTTTTTTTTTTTGCATGCAACATTGTTAGCTCTGACATACAGCAAGTAAGCAGTTTGTGACAATGAGATTATACCTCAAATTTTGACATGATCAGGTATTGAGTTCAGGTTGGTTTTGAAAGTTTGGGTTCTTTGGACAACCTCACACGTAGCTAACCTAACATGTAGCAGTGTTTAGTTTTTAGACCTGCATGGGTTAGGAATTCCATCAAGTTCTTTTTTTGACAAGAGAAGGTTTTCAATAGTTGAAAACAAATTATCATTTGACGTTAATTAGACATTAATAATGGAAGCATCAGCATGAGTAAACATGTTTTTGGTGTGAGCAGGAAAGAGAAGCATGCTGGGAAACAGCTCGAGTCCCGGTCCCCCATGAATTGATACCATTGATACCCACCGCGGTCACCATGGCAGCGCTGTAAACTCTCGGCATGTGTAGACAGTTAATTGTCAAGTAAAGGGGAGGTGGGAAAAATATTAAGTACTCGACACATTTGATCGAAAACGTGGGGTTTTCAAACTACATTGAAACAGAAACTTTTTGGATTTTTTATTATTAATAAAAATAACTGCCTTTTGAGATAAATATATATATTTTGCAGAATTGTGCTGGCCAAGAGAAAACAACAGACAAATGTACACTCACCGTTTTGCAAAAAAAGATACCATAGCTTTAACGTGAAGAGCCTATATGATCTACTATTTGATCCTATAGCATTTGCGCCGTGGCTGGTGATGCTTAGCTTATCATATCTTCTTTTATGGTGTGAAAATGGGTACAATTATTTTTGCTTCAGTCGAACAGTCAGCCAGGTGTATCAAGCTGATTATGTGATTGAGCCTGCTGAGGGAGGGAGGGAGGTGGGGCCTCCTGGTTACATATAAAGAATAAATATATAATTGAATATACAATGTATACAAATAAAAACAAGCAAGCTTTAAGACAAAATTCCTGTGAATAAATACTTTTATTATGAAATATATTTTTTCTTTTCGAATTAGGCTATTGGTTATTATAGGCTTATTATAGGCTATAGGTTATAGGCTCACTTCAAGAGCAATGGCACACGTGGGGGGGAACAAGACAGCGTGGAGGCGACACTTGGGCAGCTATCTTGGAAAGTGAAATGATGGATAGACAGATTAACAAAACAATGCCCTAATGAACAATGTGACACCTGTGAGGAAATGTATTTTTTCAATATTTCATTTATAGAGAAATATGCAGCAAAATGTGCAAAGGAGCTCTAAATATGAATATATATTTTAGTTGTACTTCTAATTAATTCTAAATGCTAAATAGAGTATCATTGACACGTATCAATGATGTAACCTGTTTCTTTAACATTTCTCGACACGGTCCGTCGTTGGCCGCGCCCACAGCGTTCAGACAGCCTATCAAAGCACGGCGCACGTGACGAGCGTTCTTTGCGATGACCTCATCCCTGGAGTGGGATGACGTCAAATTCAAGATGGATGGAATCACGACCAACGCGTTTTCTACAGAATTCTATCCATAGTCTTGGCTTTAATGCTCAGTGGGAACACAAATAGTCCAAGAGGGTAAGTCAAGGCATCCAAAACTTACTTGAGCGAGATAATTAGCTAGCTATACACAGTTCTGGCATAGTTGTTGTTAGAAACGTTTTCCTGACGTAACTCGATGAGAGATCCTGGTGATCTAAACCTCACCAGCTACAGCCCTGTTCCCATTATAGCCTGCGACTGCGCTGATCCATGCTCGGAGTGCATATAGTCCATGCCTGCGATCTTACAGCTTTGAATGCTGTTTTTATTGGGGGATTAGCGTCCATTTGGAAGCATTTCTGATACAACTTTTTTTTTCTCATGTAAAACATTGTTTGGCAGAAATACTTTTAAGCCTTGCCTTCCTTGTGTCCCGGCGTATTGTGTGTTTTAGGTACAATCGGCACAACTACCTGTGTAGCCTACATGTTGTATAGTGGACGCGCCATTACTTGAATGAAGTGAAATAGCATCAAGAATTCGGCCACGTCTCATAGGCGCTCCTCTACAAAAATGTAACGGGCGATAATGTCTCGGTTTCTATATCAGGGACACTTACTTACACGGACGAAATAACCGGCAACTCATTGATGTTTTCACCTAATGAATGCACATTTTATCACTGTATGTTTGCTAGTTGTATGCCTCATATCTTCAACACAATCATGATGTAATGCCTGTAGAACCGAACCCTTCTGCGCATGTGTTGTTCGGTGCGCTGTTCTCAACATGCATAAACAAGCTGCGTATCCAGGATAGGAGGTTTTGTTTGTTATTAAATCTATTGTCATTCAGTGGGTATTAAAAGCACCTTGATTAATGGTGAATTGTCATGTTTCCATTTGTCAATTTAAATAAAATACCATTAGTGCATATTAGATAAAGCAGAGAGACCATACATTTTTGACTGTCACGCTGTAACACACGTTATGTTGGTACACGTTGGCGAAGCTGAAAACCGTGCTGTAAAGTTATAATAGAAACATAACTGTTTTGTTTGCTTAAAGCATTGCTTTTTAAATGGCTATATTATTATATGTTCTTAATAACAAAACAAATAACCTATTAGTATTGTTATATATGAAATAGAAAAGTCTTGAAACTTTAAGGTTTAACAACATTATGCTAATGATTACAAAGATGTCATGCTTAAAAAAAATGCTAAAAAAACTAATTGTGTTTGATTAAATCCGATTTTTAGATTGTAGATTTTTTGTTTATACTTTCACCCGATGATATTTTATATTGTCACTAATTGACATGAATAGGTGGTTATTTCTGTAGTTTTCTATTGTGTATTACAGATTTATACCATATTGACATTCCTGCATTAAGATCCAAATGTTTTGCTTTGCTTTCAGGAGACGATGGAGACCCTAGTGCATTACAACAATCCCTTCCACGGGCCCTCAGTGTTGGGGGTCCTCAACGAGCAGCGGCTGAGCGGCCAGATGTGTGACACGGTCCTGGTGGTGGGGGACCAGAGGTACCAGGCCCACCGGAGTGTCCTGGCAGCCAGCAGTGAGTACTTCCAGTCTCTGTTCACACGGACGGAAGCAGATGCGCCGAAGGTGGTCCACCTGGATTTCTGTGAAGCGGACGCCTTTGAGATAGTGCTGAACTACATGTATTCCTCCTCGCTCTTTGTGGACAAGGGCAGCCTGGCAGCCATACAGGAGCTGGGCTACAGCTTAGGAATTCCCTTCCTGACCAACATCGCGTCCACAAGGCCCCACGTGTCCTATTGTGTCTCCAGAAAGAGGCTTTCCTTCTCAGAGGAGGATGAGACCGACGGTCAGACAAGGAGCGTCATTGTGTGTCGGACTCGCAGTGAACGGAAAGCCACGGAGAGGCCGCCATCGCCCAGATCCTCTAAGCAAGAAGCGTCTCAGCCTCCCGCACATCAAAAGCCTCAACCTGTCAATTCAAAGGCAACCGGAACAAGTGACGACGCTGAGCGCAAGCCCGTCTTTCCATACAGTTCCATACTGAAAGGCAACCCATCGCTGGCCACCATGATCAGGCCGCAGCTGACATCCTCTGTGTCTTTCAGCGACGTGGAAGTCCAGCATATTAGGTCCCAGCCCGGCTGCGAGCTGGGCATTAAAGACGAGGATCCCATTTACCACGGCCGAAGTGCTTATCAGGGTCAGCCGGGGGAACACAGCCAGACCATTGACCGAAGCGGGCCACTCATCAAAAGCCTACTGCGTCGATCGTTGTCCATGGACAGCCCCGTTCCCGTCTTCTCGCCGACGCTGGAGCTGCACGGCCGCGATCAGTCCGTCGTCAAGTTGGCGTCGAAGGCATCGGGAACGGATACGTCTGGCCACAACGGCAGTACCAAGACATCGTCATCGCCTCTCGTTCTCAGGACAAAATACCCCGGAGGGTACGACGAACACGCCACTCAGGTAGACGAAGGGGTCTGCGTGAAGGCCGAGCCTGGCAGCCCTCTGGGAGACCCACTGGAGATTATTCGGATCACCATCGGAGACACGTTGCCGGTCAACCTAAAACATTTTCAACCAAATATTGAACAGGGGCCCAGGCCAGGCTTTGATAACTTTGGAAAGAGAAAAGGGAGGGCAGACAACAGGAGATATCCCTTCAAAAAGTCCAGAGGGTTGAATGAACATTATCCCTCTGAAAACATCGCCATCGCCGATGACATCATGGCAGAGGGGATGGCACCTCCGAATCCCAGCCTAGACAGTAATGATAATGATATAGTCAATGATAGTTCTAGGGAGCCGCGTCAGGGTAAGCTCTTCAAATGCTGGAACTGTTTGAAAGTGTTCAGATCCAACGCCGGGCTCCATCGTCACGTCAACATGTATCACAACCCAGAGAAGCCGTATGCATGCGAGATCTGCCATAAGCGCTTCCACACCAACTTTAAGGTGTGGACGCACTGCCAAACCCAGCATGGAGTGGTGCAGAACCCAGCCTCGTCTTCCAGCTCCTCCATGCTGGACGAGAAGTTCCAGAAGAGACTGATTGACATGGTGCGAGAGAGGGAAATAAAGAAAGCGCTTCTCTGGAAGCTGAAGCGGAATAAACAAAGCCTACAGTCTCCTAAACTGACCAAAAACCGGCCAAGGACCAAATTCACCTGTCCCTATTGCGGGAAAGTGTTTCTCTTCCAGTCGCAGTACAAACAGCACCTGAGGACCCACCCCGACGAGAACGACGAGGGGAATGCGTTGAGCGAGCGGGACCTTTATCAGGACCAGGACGCCCCCGTCCCGGAGAAGGCCGACCACCTGCCCGCCAACGTGTACGCCTGTAGACTCTGCAACGTAAAGCTGTCGTCCCTCTCGGAGCAGGGCGACCACGAGCGAGGCTGCCGACACGCTACCGTGTGCCCGTACTGCGGCCTGCGCTTCTCCAGCACGGCGGTCAAAAAGGAGCACGAGGCGCACTGCAAGTACAAGAAGCTGACCTGTCTGGAGTGCATGCGCACCTTCAAGTCGTCCTTCAGCATATGGCGCCACCAGGTGGAGGTCCACAACCAGAACATGATGACCTCGAAGGACCAGCTGAACCTCAAGCCGCAGGACGCCGAGGGGGACGAGGACGAGGAGGGGCCCGACGTGCTGGGGCACGGCCAGTACGTCCACGACCACGACCACATGCCGACGGGCAGTTCGGGAGAGGACGCCGACTACGGCCACTCGTCGGGCCCGCCCGTCTACGACTCGGAGGACTCGTCGTCCTACGTGCCCGAGGACCTGAGCATGGGACCCCACGGCAAGCTGGTCGTCAAGGAGGAGCCCATGGAGGAGGCGGTGTGCGCACGGGAAATCATGGACGCCGACGACAACAATGGCGCCACGGAGGAAGCGGGCGTCTGGCCGTGCGAGAAATGCGGCAACCTTTTCAGCTCGCACAAAGACCTGGAGCGGCACCAGGAGCTGCTGTGCCACATCAAGCCCTTTATCTGTCACCTCTGCAACAAAGCCTTCAGGACAAACTTTCGCCTTTGGAGCCACTTCCAGTCCCACATGTCCACCGGAGATGACGCCGGGGCCAAAGAGGTCGACAGACGCCCGTCATCGCCTTCCCCCTCACCGCCCTTGACACCTCAAACAACCTCTGGGCATCCTGGCCCACCGGCCGTTGTGGCCAAGCCAGCCCAGACTGTGCCTGTAGCCGCGGCGATTGCGGAAGCGCCCAGCAGCCCGGAGCCCGGCAGCTCGACAGAATGCAAGGGCAAGAATCCGGAGATGGAAGGGCCACAAGGCAGTCACAGCCCTCTGTCGAGATCCAACAGCGTGGAGCAGACGTCTGGCACTCAGGAATCTGACACTCTGTTCTACCATGCGCCCACTCTCTCGGCCCTGACATTCAAAAGGCAGTATATGTGTAAACTCTGTCACAGGACATTCAAGACAGCATTCAGTCTCTGGAGCCACGAGCAGAGTCACGGCCATCTGTAGGCCTCACACGAGAGTGCACTTTCACCCGTCCCCCCTGCCCCCCCCTGACAGACGCTACCTAATATTGATGTAACACACCTCTGCTTACACGCGTCAGCTTAAGAAAGGAAGACTTTGAATGTATAGCCTACTCGCTTGCCTCCATGTCATGTATCCAAGTGGTCATTAGAGGTGTAATGGGTAATGTTTGCAATGAAACGCTATTTTAGATCTCACTAAATGAGATGGTTGGATGGTTTGCATATTGTTACTTTAAACTAGTTTGCTCATTTAGCATTTTCTTCACTGGTTAACTTCTGGTTCTTTGTTATTTTTCAAACGCTTTGATTATTTGGGATAAGTCAAATGTAAGGTTAGGCTAGTGCTTTTGTATAGATCTATTGGGTCTGTAGATGTACTTCTCAAGGTGGCCTCTGCAAGCATGTAATCAGTATGCACTTTGTTACTAATCATGTCTGTCTGTCACATATAGGGATTTTGAACACAAGGACATATCCACAATTCATGACATGCATTCTATTGTTTTTATAACAGTCAGGAACTGCAGAATACAATGGTAGAATGATGGGTGACTTTGCAAGTGCATCATATGTTTTTTTTTCTTTGATAAATACCAATTGATGGCACATGCAATGTGTACGAGCCAGGGAAGTATGTTAACACTTTTGAATTTGAATTAAGGTTCATGCAGAAAGAAATATTTCTAAAATACTAGTCAAAGGAGGATCACAATATATAGCCATAGTTCATTTTAGAGAATTGCATTATAATTCCCCACATATTATTGGCTACAGTACTGGAATGGCCCATTACTGAAACTTCAGATAGGTTTTTGACTTCTGAGCAATTACAAAGATTCTTGATACACCCTAGCAAAACTAAGACTCCTAGTTCCTGTTAAATAATATTCTTACGATGTTTTTGAGGCCTTAAACATTTTTTTTCCCCATTCTCGATTTAGATCATTTAGAAGCACAAAGTAGATTTCAGATCAAAATATTGACTCAGGCAATAAACATTTACGAAATACAAAAGTTGAAGTTATAGGGAAGCAATCTTTCTCAATCTCACTTTTTGACTCATTATTGAAAAGTTTCTTTTATATTTGATTGTATTCTGATTCCAAGGAAATAAACTTTTCTCTGCCACCTCCATACAATCCTTAGCTTACCAATCCAAGAGAGAGAGGTCAGTATAACTAGCAGCACACATGGCTTGAGGTAGTTATGTTACACATCTAACAATCAAAAACATTATTTAAGTGATAACAAAACAAACACTCCTGTCATGATGAAGGGTGGTGTTTTGACCTGCCAATGCCTGAACATATCCTGAACTGGTTGTGGCTTAAAGACTTTATATTTATTCTGCAAAGGTGGGTCTGTCCAAAAATGGAATCAGGATTCCAAGTCAATCCGAAAATTATGTTGTACAATGTACTACAATGGGTACTCTAATGACATGGTCTAACATAATAGAAATCACCATTGTCTATATTCTTCTTCAGAAATTCTGTATTGATAATAGTGCTCTTAATTTTATCCAGAAACTTTATATAAATATATATATGAAAGATTTCAAAGAATTAACTAGATTATAATATTGTGTATATGGCAGTGTTTGTATTTTTCGATTTTGTACCTATTTTGTTAGTATATAAAACATTATCTTTCTAGTATTATTGTGCTATTACTGCAATAATTAATATTTGTATTAGTATTGGTTGCATTATTGTTGCTTATGGAGACTTGCAGCAGTTTTGTGTTTAGGATTTTCTACAGTTTTGTGCTTCATTTCTGTAATAAAGAATAATAATCCAGTATGTTTTATTTGTAATCTAGCCAATTTGGAGATTTGGGGTTTAAATCAAATCTACTACATGTGCTCATGTATTTCTATTATAACAAAATTAGGCAAATACTTGGCATGTCCCTGATATTTGCCCTTGAAATAATGTTTTTCATGAGATTGCCATAATAATAGGGGATTCCTGATAAACACAAATGTTTTTATTTTGGTCAGATGTTTTTCAAGGTTTGAACCCAGGGTCACTTATTCAAATGGAAAAATAGGTGAATTTAGGAAGGACTGGTTTCAATCTGGGAAATGATAGACTGGAAATCCTGTGTCCTTCATGTGTCAGGTCACAGTCTCACTGAAAATATGCTGAGAGGAAGTTTTCCCTTAGAGGAGGATATCCTCTTGCATGCTAAAAGTTAGGTTGTTCTTACCATGCAAAATTAAACATGACCTCATGATTTACTGTAAGGTCACAAAGCCTTATTGTATACAGATCGATGTTTCCTTGGGTGGAAATACATTATCCATTTATATACATTTTACTACAAAGCAAAATCCAACATGTCAAATAATGGATTACAGTAATCAGTGTTTATTTTCAGGAATTTACACAATCTTTATACAATATATTATGACAATAACATTTCATACTTGGTTCTACTTCAAAAAGGTGCATGGTTTATACAAAGGTTATTGTAGATAAATCAGGGGGATAAATGTAATCTTGCAACAAAAAAAGTAAGCTACAGGTAGACTGAAAACTTAAGGTTGAACATGGAACCACAGCTGTTATTCTAATACAGAGAAACAGTTGTCAGAGATCAAAAGATGCAGCTTCAAATGTCGCCAATTAGGCCCATACATGTCTTTGACTGGGGTTTTCTTTCACAGCGCCAGTGTGTCTTTAATAAGCCTCCTCATGGTTGTGCTTACAGACGTGCCCAGCGTGTCAGTGATCTGAAATGTGATTTTGTAAAGGTAGGGCTGGACGTCCTTGAGGCTGGTGTCAAACACGTTGTCCACTTCGGATTGGGTCGGCATTTTTGGCAGGTATTCGTGGCGGTTGATGACCTCAACGACGTTGATCACCTTCTCGCCGAGCTTCTCCCCCACTTTCTCCCGACAGATCTGCCTCTCCTGCTCATTGGCCAGGTGGACAACGTTCACCTTAATGCTCCAAACCTCCCAGGGAATGCACTCGTCAGAAAATGGCCAGCGGGACTTTTTCTTCTGGTAGAACTCCAGTGATATGCGTCCCATGCCATCGCTACCCGTGTTCCCCAAGGCATCCTGAAATGTTTAAAATAAAAGCAAGCCAAGTTAGTTGATAGGTCGAACTGGTAGGCTAGCCAAAACCCATTTTCCCATAGGCCTGCTTACCTTGAATTCGGTCACAGCCTTACTGATCACCCTGTCAAGTTCATCCGATGACACTCTGACAAAGGTGAAATCAATAAAATCGCAGTCAATGTCTTGGGTACCAACGGTGCCGATGGAGTAGGTGCCTTCTTTTTTGTAGTGAAATTTCCCAGTGCTGCGATGCAGAAGGATAGTGTGCAGCAGAGCCAGCATCGCCTCTTCCACCTGCCTTGACTCCACCGTCAACTCAAGCACTTCCGAACGGCAATTCATTGTCAGCAACTTTATATTGCCATTGACTGATTATTTAAGGTGGGCAGTATTCTGCGTTGACAGATGTACGCAACCTGTCCCTGGACACAGAAAGGACAAAACACGGTTTGTTTACCTCTGTGGATAGGCGTGGCCTATGGGCGCCGCGTTGTCGTATGTAAGGTTTACCTCGTTGGTGCTCTACATCAACCCAACTCTATCGTACGTTACAGCATGTACTCGATGATTGAAAATCAACGCTTAACGAAGCATATAACAAAATACAAACACCAGCGAGGCGAGAGAAGCCATTACTCCGCGAATAAAACGATGACGACACTGTACGGGAAACGGAGTGGATCAAAATTAAACATTTGGGTGCAGTCCGGTCACTATCGATATCCAACGCGTTTAAACAAAAAACAAAAACGCATCAAGTACAACCATTCTTTTAACACGGTATAAACTCGCTCGCTGGACCCCAGCTATCGGTATATGTCTAAGCACGGTTCCCTCTCTAATGCCAGTAAACAAGGCGTCGGCGGCCCCTTTAAGGGGGCCGCGGTGGGTTGTGGGAAACACAGTGAGTGCCACATATCCGCTCCGGAGGAGGGAGCGTTTACCATCTCACCAGAGACGCCGAGCGCCGAGCCGCACTGGAACTTCGTTGGGCTCCCCGTCAAACGGTGTCCCTTTCCGACTCCCCGTCCCCCTCGGATAGCTGGACCTGGACACAGTCGTGAGCATTGGAATGTTTTTCCGGTTGAGGGACTTTGATGGCGCTGATAGATGAAACATACAGTAGATGGCTAAACGTTGTCTAGCTTTGTTAGCTAAGCTAACGACTCTATTCCAGTCACATATACACGGATAGCAAATAGCCTGTAGGTGCAATTCCTCAGCTCCGGTTTTCCCTCTAAGTGTTTTGTTTTTTTTGCATGTGTCGGTCGCTCTGTAACAGCCTGGTAAAATATGTGATGCTCATGGAGCTCGTTACGGGCACCTTACAGTACCACAACATGGAAAAAAATACTTCAAACTTTTTGGGAGGGCATGTTTTTAGCTGTCAGTCATTGAATGGGGATCACACGGGATGAGACGGACTGCCTTCATCGACGATGTCGCTCACCTTCTTAGGAAAGTACTGTAGGATGCCAGGTCATTTATCATAAGCGTGTTGCGCTACGGACCGTTTTCCCAAGCATGTCTGACCCGGAGAGCTCCGAAACATTTTTTGGCTTGGGTGATCCACAGTGGCTCTGCATGGTCACACTTTTTATCGCATCGGTGCTTACGTTACTGTTGTACCTAGTGCAATATGTCCAACACGGTTATCTGGCGAACGGACCGAGGCCGGCGCAAAACAATGCGTCAAAGGAGGAAGCGGACGCACTGTTGGAATGGATGCTGTCATTGCAAAGCTGGAAAAGTCAATGGAAAGAAGCTTGGTGCAGGGCGCTGAACAACGAGTCACGGAGGTCTGGGGTATGTAGACCTGTGCAAATAGGTGCCCTGCGTATGTGGTTCTGAGCTCTGCAAGAATAAGCACAATATTGCCACAAGCGCCTTTACTGCTGGAGACTGAATTCAGTCCAAGTTCCAATATCCGTGTAATATGGCACTTAAAATGTTGCATATCTTTTAAAAGTCCTAGGTTTTTAAGGTTGGTGTCCAGAAATGCAGATACAGAAATGTGGAGTCCACTCTCATATGTCGTTTCCTAATACTGGTAATCTTGTAGTGTAGTGATGGCGACGTAGCTTTACGTTTTCTTTATTTTGTAAATGTTGCATCCTAGGCTTTTTGCGATTTTACGTCCAATGTTTATTGGCATTTACTGCTGTTTAATATGTTGACCATGCATCCTTGCCACTGACTGCAGTAATATGTCTCCCAATCATCGCCTTACAGGGTCATTTGTTGATGTCATTTGAGGAGGATGGCCTCCAGTCGTCAGACCTGGTGGTCAGTCAAGTCTGCAGCTTCCAAAAGTCTGCCGGACACAAAGTAAGCTTGTGTAACCCTATTCTCTTAAAGTTTAAGTCAGACATCTTATATATGTGGTACTTGACACAGCCTTTTTTGGGGGGTATTTCAATGCTTTTATTTGATTGATGGTGGTCATTTATGAGACACTATCCTTCATCAAATAATGCAGAGGGTCAGAGGAGATTTCTGGATCAATTGAGCCATTGTTGAATGCCAGTGCCACGTTCCCCTCCTCCTTCCAGGCCCACATAAAGTTAGCATTTGTTTTTCAAGGACAGTTTTGTTCTAGTTAACATTTATCTTGGCTATAAAGGCAACCACTCAAGACTGATGGTTTCCGTTTCTTCCTGTATGCATGCTTTTGTCATATCATGGCCCCTGTAGGCAATCTCCTCGATAATGAATTGGGAAATTAGCTGTTTTGCCATTTTTTGCAGTTTCCTTTTGTTAGAGGTTATTATCTTGTCACTTTTTTCACATTTGATCAGGGTATTCAATTCTAATCAAGGATACATATTAGATTTAGCTCAGTTCTCAGTTAATACTTTTTTTTTTCAGTTTATGGATGCCACACATGTAAATAGCAGTTTCAGTGAGAATTCTATTATATCTATAATACAGTTATCTCGATATTTCATTCCATGTTTATGTAGGTGCATGTAATTTAATGTAAGGCTTCAACGTGGAAGGTTAAAATTGTTCTTTCACATGAGTTATTCAGACACGGAGAACATGACAGGCTGACAGCTTATCAGTTGTGAGTGCCAGGGATTGTTGTACGAACTCGGGCTTGTTTTACTTGCTGAGTTAATGGGGTTTATGATGTAACCTGAGTTCAGACGCCAGGGGCTTTGTTATTAGTTAAATGGCGTTTAATAAGCAGCAACTCTCTAGGTGTGTGTGTGTGTGTGTGTGTGTGTGTGTGTGTGTGTGTGTGTGTGTGTGTGTGTGTGTGTGTGTGTGTGT
>JAOPUD010000145.1:10058940-10069950 GCA_027122715.1 Trisopterus minutus | reverse complement strand
GGGGGGGGGGGGGGGGGGGGGGGGGGGGGGGGGGGGGGGGGGGGGGGGGGGGGGGGGGGGGGGGGGGGGGGGCGGACAGCGCAAGACCTGCAATTCCAGCCTGTTGGCTAATTCTTTAGAAGACCACTTGAAGTTTTCATCACCCGCTAAAAAAACCAACATGCCATCGCTGACGCCTCAAGGGCTGGGCTCCCTGTAATCCGAGCCCTCTTGTGCTCTTAAGCCAGTCCGCGACGGTGCTCTTAAGGCGAGCTGCAATGGTGCATTGAGGGTGTAGTAAGATCACTCATGTTTGTGGAGAGAACCGGTGAACTGACTGGTGAAATGTGTAATTTGAAGCTTGGGCGCTTGGGTTTGTGTACACAAGAGTAGTGTGCCATGTTACCTGCTTCCCAGTGATCCGTCACTGATTCACCACCGCGATGTTGAGGCTCGGATAGCATGGCGCTGAGGCCCAATCTTCTTGTCAAGGTGGCGAACCTTCTGATGGATAGGTGGGCGAGATAGACTCAGCCTTGTCTTGTGTAAACAGTTGTTCCTTTGAATGGTCCATTGCACTCTTTGTCCATGCTAATGAAAAATACTATAAAGGTTGTTTTTTTTTGCTGGCGAATTCATGATATGAACTATCTAGATTTATGACCACTTCTTCTCTTAACAACTCTCTTGGTGTCCTCTCTAACACAGACCTTTATTGACTCATTGGAAACATGTTAACAACATTTTAAGGTGGGTTAGAAGGTGGGGGACACATTAAGGTGGGGGGGAGCCACAGAGGGTGAGGTGCAAGGTCATGCCAGCAGGGTGTAGACCTGCAGGGTTGCCGTCACGCCCAGAGAAGGTTGGAACTGGCCCTCGTCCTCCATGTCAGCGAGAGAGTAACCCTGAATGGAGGCTGTGAGGGCCAGAGACCGGGCCGGAACCAGGGCCACGTATCAGGGCTGGACAAGCTGCTTTGTCGCATGTTATAAGCTGCAATGAGGCCATGCATCATGCTCATGTATATCATGAAGTTGGAGCGTGTAGTGATCTTTAAAACGAACGCAAGTGTACACATGGAGTATTAGTAAAGATGGATGCAAGCCTGAATACACCAGCTGATTTGAGAGATGACTCAGTAGTCTTTCATTTTGTATTCCACCATGGTCCATTGCGTTTAGTTTTTTTGGATGGTCAAAGAAACATTCGTGGTCAAAGAAACATTCATTGATGTTTAAACTTTGACTACTACTTCTTGAAATGAACATAAAATCCTATGAATTCTAAATTATATTCTGAACTGGGCAATAATAAAATGAAACAGGACTACTTGAGGCCTGTGTGTGTGTGTGTGTGTGTGTGTGTGTGTGTGTGTGTGTGTGTGTGTGTGTGTGTGTGTGTGTGTGTGTGTGTCTGGTATGGCCTGTTTCATAATCCTCATAATTTCATTTCATACACAAACTTCAGTATGACAACGTGCAGGCCTATAAATCAGGAACTCCTCGAAAAAGAATGATGTACAACAAAAACAATGTGTCTTTCTCTGAGCAGTGACTTTAACAAGCTTTAGAAGGTTTCCTTCCTGCAGAAGGAACTCTTATTCGACCGGTACTTCGCCTTTCTTCAGTCTTAGTCATATCTAATCCATGACCAACCAACCGTCCTCAATACCAACTCTGAATCCTTAACACACATTACTGACAACAGAGCCTGTTGGTCAAGTCTCGGACACATAACCGGTATACAGACAGGCCCATCTGCAGGGATGATGAGTTTAAAATAAGAAATGTTGCAAAAGCAGCAGCAGCAGCAACACCTTAGTAACCACAGCTGTTGTACAAACCCTATGACTAGCTGGCTTTGTGGTGTAATCACGATGCTACGGGCTGTTTTCCTCCACTCAGTTGAACCTTACTAAACTTGTCGAACAAGATCCGAGAGGCCTCCGAAGACACGAGGCAAGCAGCAACCTGTGGATATAGCTCCGGGGCATGTGTGTGTGTGTGTGTGTGTGTGTGTGTGTGTGTGTGTGTGCGTGTGGAGTGTGGTGTTTGTGTGTGTACGTGTGTGTGCGTGTGTGTTGGGAGTGTGGGTGTGTGTTTGTGTGCACTTCAGCAGAGATGGATTCATGAGATTAAAGGCTAGCTAATGTATAAGGGTGAAGATAACATAAAGTTTCTGGTTCACAGAAAATAAAGAAAAAGAAAAAGGGTGGGTTTGAAGACTTTGGATATGTTGACAGAAAGGCTTATATTTGGTATTTATTGTACAAGTATATTAGTACGAATGTTTGAGTACATTTGATGAACTGAAGAAAGTGTGTGTGGGAGAAGATGCAGTTCAGGCGTGTTATAATTGCTTCCATTTTAATGTTCTACGTAGCAATTATAATTGTTAGGAATTATAATTGTTTCATAGGTTTAGGGTTACGGTGAACAACTGGTTGAAATTGCTTTACATTGTAGTGTCAACTACAACAATGTATAAGCAATCATAACAACCATAAATACAGGTCACTAAACTTGGTCCCCAAAGGTTGGCTATAAGATCCGCCCACTCCGGTACATAACTCCCACCTGGAGGAGCCATTCCAATGTGCATCCTTCAGCTTCTATGGAGTATAGTCTGCACAACGGGAGAATGCCATCTTTATTGTAAATTGAACCCTCTTGTAAAATTGTAAAATTTTAAAATATATCTATATTTTACAATTCTCTGGGAGCAGTTCACTGTACAACAGTGTTATGAATAGGTTTATAATAATTATCATCATCATTATATTGTTTATATCAGAAGAGGATTGATGAAATATCATCATTTTTGGCTAAATCGTAATAATACCACAGCTCTCTATCATCAGAAACAAAAAAACACTATCATGTTGGTCGCGAATGTATTGTTGTCCTTTGGCCACCAGGTGGCTCTGCAATCCATTATAAATACTAGGATTGAACACATGTCGTGATACATAGAAATTCCCAAAGGATGGTTCTTCTTATTAAGGCTCAAGATTTTAAATAAATATTGTGTAGTGTAGGCCTATTGAGAGTCAGTTCTCTTGTTTCCCGCTATCACTGTGATCACTGTCAACAGTAAGTACTGGTTGTGTACGACCTGCGGGCCTAGCTGATGCTGCGGGTCTATTAGGGCTACTAATCCTCCTCCTTCATTCTTATTCTCTAAAATTATTATTATTATTTTTTACCTGCCATTCGTTTCCACTCTAACCTCCCGTTCTCCCAGATGAGTGACCTTGAGGAGAATTAACGGCGTCTGCCTTGTCCCAGCTAGGGGATTTCTGGTTCAGAGTGGCCTGGCTTCCATGGTCCCTCTCCAACTCTCAACTAGAACCCCCCACCCCCCCACTAGAAGATCATTAATCTACTCCAATAGGAAGAGGACGAGCCAACCGATTTGTTAATGGGTCAGATTTGTTGTTTTGTAGCATTTTCCATTGGACCATGTGTAGTGTTCACACTTGGCTTTGTGTTAAGACAACCATCGTTTGTGAATTAAGACTACGTTGTCCAACAAAACGTCGTTGGACTATTGGTAAACTTATATGACGTCGTACATATCTATTTCTACACGACCATTTCTTTGGTAGAAATACGTCACACATTCAGAGGAACGAGATTCCCCATTTCGCGGGGAATTCCCACGTGTGATTATTTTAAATGAGGATTGCCTTTGCGTGGATCGAGTGCCATTTATCTGTTGCTTTACGGTTCCCAACCATAGAGTGTTTCGATAAGAATACATTATTTCAAATGTCAATGATTTTCATACCCAGTAACTATTCGTATACCGAAAGTATCACATTTTATGTGGAAATGTTTTGTTTTGATGACGTAGTAAGGACAAACCATTTTTGGACCTTTGGAGTTCAGTGCTCATATATTCCTAAAGGCAACGAGTACTATATTGTGACGACCGCTATATTACATATTTGAATAAAATACAAATGTATCCATAGCAATGCCAGCAGTACTAATTTTGAGAAACATAGATATGCATGTATATATTTTGAATCCGTAATTGAGTTTGTCAGTTTGCTCACCCCCCTCCGAGGACGCTGATGGTTCATTCCGACCCCAGTTTCCTCCTGTGTGCTCCGTGACGCGCGGCGAGGCTAATATTTGGGTATCAGCTGTACGGCGGGAGGCAGGGGCCGCTGGAGAAAGACACCACTGTAGAAGGAGGCAACAGGCTCTCACTGTCTCGGTAAGTTACACACTATATTACCGTTATTGGGTTTTTGTTTTCGAGTCAGATGTTGTTTGTTCGTGATTAAGTAACGCGTCAGATAACGGTCCACGGCCACCCATAGAGGCTCCAGGGCAGTAGGCGCTAGCTTGTCATGCATTGGCTCAACGTTAGCAGCTGCTGTGACATCAAACGCTACGGGAAAGTCACACAACACAGGTATTACGACTGTAATGAAGGCATATAGTGGAATAATCAAGTCTGTGTACAAGAATATGTACCGTGAGGAAATGTATTTGAGTGTGAGTCAAAGCGCCTTCCTTAAACTGAGTTCAACTTTTATCAAACAAAGCATGTGGAGTCTGGAGCTTTGTCTAGAAATGCCCTTGAGTTAGTGGAGTGTTTGTTATATGCGGGCATGGTCATTCGTGGATCAAATTTGAATCACATTTTCTAAATTCTAGTCGAGATACATCATTCATCGTTCATTAGAGACAACTCGTCCAAACAATTGTTGTCCAATAACTTTTCAATCAAACCCTTTATAGCATTTCCTGTTTAGGTTGCACTATACTGATATTTAGTACTATACTGATATATACTATTGATAGTAAAATATTAAATAAATGAATGTTTATTAGATATTTGCGTGGAGTCACTGGACGAAAAGATAGATACACTACGTACATTACTAATGGCTAAGGTCTCTTCATTGTTATTGTCCTTGGTGGATGATCACTAAATCCTCAATTCGATTCATGAGGCTCCTACCAGTTATGTAATTATCTTCGGCCCACAGTTAGGCTCCAATTTAACATTCATTAGGAGTAATCTCAGGAGCGTCCACCATTTGTTTCTTGTTTTTAACCTAACTATGCAACTGCTCCCCCGCCCCTTGCTCCCATAGGCACTATGTATGAAGAGGAGCAGTTTGTGAACATTGACCTGAACGATGACAACATCTGCAGTGTCTGCAAGCTGGAGACAGACACTGGGACCATGTCCTTCTGCCACGTCTGCTTTGAACTCACTATTGAAGGTAAGATAGTGACGATTATCTGCTCTTTCTAAGAGGAATGTTTGCTCACAGTCTGCTGTGAGCAAACACAAGAATCTCAAGGTCTGTCGAGGCACTTGAACAGACACATGATGCATTGCCTTTGTCTGTTTTCTTTAGAGCAGGAATGTTTTCAATTAAAGGGGTAGTTCGGGATTTTGGACATCAGACCTCTTTTTCAAGTGAGCCAGTGTGTTATTTATCGTTGGAGACTGTTTTCAACACTTCATTCAGTCCTTCTAGTTGCAGAAATCGTTGGTGCTGGGCTAGCGCAAGTTCAGGGGAACCGTTAGCCTGCCAGTTAAAACAGTTTTACCCACTCCAAAGCACACCCGAGGCAAACCAATTATAATGCCAGACTATCGATGTAAATGTCTGTGTTGATAGAATAATATTAGAAATAAAACTATCCTTGTATTGCAATGATCACATGACAATGACATTTTCAGGGACTACTTTCTTAGCAACGGTAGAATTTCACTTTGCGCCGGTGTATCAACCAATTTACTACAGCAGAACGTAAACAGAGAACCGCACTCCAGGTAATATCAGTCCGCCGCTGCTGTAGCCTGCTTACAACTACAGGGATTATAAATTAAATGTAATGGGATGCAAGGGTACATTTATTTATAACACTATTTCTATCAACACATTTACATACAGTCTGGCGTTATAATTGGTTTGCCTTGGGTGTACTGTGGAGTGGGTAAAACTGTTTTTACTGGCTGGCTAACAGTTCCACTCGACTTGCGCTAGCCTAGCACCAGCGATTTCTACAACTAGATGGACTGAATGAAAAGTGTTGAACGGTCTCCAATGAAAAATAACACACTGGTTCACTTGGAAATGAGATCCGATGTCCAAAATCCCGAACTACCCCATAAGCTTTACACAGTACTTTCCTCCTGCAATTCCAAATACGCTCAAGAGTTTGAGATACCTTTACTGCAAATAAGAATGAGTTAGAATATTTAAACTCAATTTGATAGTCAAATTTCTGTCCTGCTACCAAATTAGTTGATTGGAGAAATTAGGAAACATATTGAATATACAATTAATATAGCCTATTGCTTGCCACTGCAGTAGACAAGATAATATAATAATGTCTCAATATTCAGAGCATCCATCAGAGCGGAGTCGGATCACAAAGGTGTAAGCAAGATTTGCTGAAAAAAAATGGCCTGTAAATGTTTTGTGAGGAATGCCGTCCAGCACCCAAGCGTGTCAGTTTCATACAGCACATTAATGGCTGTGAAGGGCTTACCTCCTTTCCAGGGCAGGCTGCTAAGCTGCCTCCCCATTTCAGTCCTGCATATGTGGCCATGTTTAAAATGGGATTTCTTTCCCTAGCACTTAATTAATGAGCCTCCTATTAGAGGAAGACGGTCAGGCAGAGCACAGACGTCTGCTAAAGGATTTGATATGGTCCCCTTTCAAATCGTCTCCTACATCTACCACAGGATTTGATATGGTCCCCTTTCAAATCGTCTCCTACATCTACCACAGGATTTGATATGGTCCCCTTTTCAAATCGTCTCCTACATCTACCACAGGATTTGATATGGTCCCCTTTCAGATTGTCTCATACATGGGCTCCTTTCTTCAATTGCTATCTTTATTTCTTTGCAGAAGATAAGTGTGTCTGCCTGTCTGGCTGGTCATGCAGCATCACATGGCTGAATAAATTAGAGTGTGTTTGTTGTAGGCCTTTGTATAGGGGCGGCAGGATGACTGCATTGGAAAAGCAGGGTAATTATTGGAAACTGTTAAGCCTGCCAGTGCAGGCAGGGTTACTGTCTGCACGCACTGGTTGAAGAAGAAACCGAAAGGTTAGGAAAAACCGTCCTTCCTCACCTGTTTCTTGTGTGTTGGAAGGCCAGAGTAACTTTGTTATTACGATTAAGTATATAAGCAGAGGTATAAACTGACGTTTTGTAGGCCAACACAACACAAGTGTTTTGATGTTGCAGAATGTCACACACACTGTGAAGAAACAAAAGCTGCATTAAAAAACGTCTGCTAGTAGGGGTTTAGACACAATTGGCTGTGGTCAAGTGATGACTGAATAGCATCACCGCCATGATCATTGATGTAGTGTGTGGGGCAATCAAACTGGCTGTTATGCAAGTTGTGCCTAGGGTTGTAGTGGCGGTCGGTTGCTGAAGTTTAACTGGTGAGGAGAAATAAAGTGCTCAGGCGAAGCACGGATTGCCCCTGCCTTAGGTCTTACGATTGGATTCCCTGGCCAGGCTGTGAGTCCTAACAGACAAATCACTATGCTCTGGGCCCCGAGTCAACATCATCACCGTCCGCATGGCTTCATCAGAGGAGAGGGATACAAAAGCCTGCTCACTAGTCAGGAAACCATGGAGAAAGAATGTCCCCCAAACCCCATAAATAAACGCACACGCTCACTTTTATAACCAAACACGTGCTTTGTGCTATTGGGTCCAATGGCGTTTCATTGTGGCTTGGAGGTGAATTGCCTCCGTCGAATACTGAATATTTATGCTTTCTGAATAATATATTGTGCTGCCGCTGTGAATATTAATTTACATATTCACCTTATTTTTCAAGCATTCTGAGATAAATGGCTGAGAACAAGTGTCAAACTTCCAGCTGCTGTGTTTTTTTTCATACACTCATTGTTATTCTTTACTTCGGTGCTGCATGAGCAAACGCTTCAACGAGAGATGATTAACCATCCAACATCAAGCGCTGCCTCAGAGCTAAGCAATACAATGCCACGGTCAGAAGGGTTACACATTCCCTGCCCTCCTGGCCAGCGATGGACAGACACTGGACACTGAAAGCAGTGTGTTATACCAGAGGTCAAGCTGAAGCCAAAGCAGTCATGCAACTACACTAACAAACCAGTCACTCGTTTGCAAGCTTTTCAGGGCTCTGCAGACTGGTCTACACTTTCTAGGAGCTGCCTGCTTAGGAGATTCCTAATGCCTGTCTCAACTTATCTAATGAACTCCTCTCGCCCCGCTTCACCTGCCTTTCTCATGTTGAGGCAACCGTTCACACACATCAATATGCACTCGGGTCCTCCAAACCAATTGGTTGTATGTACTTATGGCTGATAGCTGTGGATGGATTTAGTCTCAACAGGAAGTGCCGGCTTTAGTTTGCGCTGAAGCTGCTTGTTTCCTGGAAGAGACCCCTTGAGGCCATCTGCGCAGTGTTTCAATAAGAAGCAGCACCACACAGGGTTATTAAAGTCTGCATGATGCACGTAGGTGGGCATTTTCTCCTGTCAACTCAATGAGGCAAGCACAAATGTGAAATTGCCACAACACACACTGTCAATCCAAATGGACTATTAGGGTACAATGGGTTTTTCTTGTGACTGTATAGAAGCAAAGGAGCAATAGCAATGTAATAATTCAACGGAATTTAGGATAGCCATTAAATGTCCCTGAATGTAATGACCAACCCAACCCAATACGTATAAGTATATGTCCAAGGCACAGCTTCAATAACCCACCAGGACTCATGGAAAGGACAACTGATGACACATCTAAGGGTGTCAGACACATCTATAGAAATGTATCTCATTGAACAGAAGTGTCAAAGGACTATGGTTCTTCTTTCACAATGTGACTTGCCAGTGTCTTCTTGAGCCGGCCTTTGTTATGCAGATTACCTTAAAGAGCTACTGCAGGACATTTTGGATCAGGTTCAGCCAAGCTCAACCCCAATAAATTCCCTATTATGCAATGCAGATGGACTTGTGCATCTTAGGTCTGGAATAGTTTAGGCTCCAGATAGATCAGTTCCAGCTGAAAAACCCAATGGAGGAAGTTGGGGAAACTCCAACAGCAACACAAAACCACAGGGCATATGCTAAAGCGGATCAGTGCTATTATTTGGGAAGCTATTGTTTCTGACGCAAAGTTACAAAATAGGGCATGTGTATCGTGGCTGAACCAGTCACAATGCAGGATGGAGGGAGCCAATGGTGTCGACGGTGCTGGCAGCTCTTCTGTTTGAGCACCCGGTTGGTCAAGGTATTTGCTGATTGTGCTGGCAATACCCCGAACCCTCGCAGAGTCTGGCAGTATCCATATTTAAAGGAAAACAATGCAACGAGTCAAGTTCTTTCGGTTATACCTCCCAGAAATATGTCAAGTCTCCAGTCAAGTGGACTAGACCATAGAGGTGCACCACTGTTACCACAAGCTGTGTCTGGAGTCCCAGTTGGAGCCACGCAGCTGTTGATGGAACTCCATACTAAGCCTTGCTGCACGTGGACATCCTGCCCCCGGTCACCTCTGTCCTACTCTTCCCTGGTGCCAGCTCCAATGGAAGTGTGCCAAGGCCCCTGTATAGGATACATTCATAAAATATTCAAAAGGCTTAAGCAATGGTAATAGGTCGGAAAATGTCTACCTACATTGACATAAAATTGCACTATTGACTGAGTTTTTAAGAGTTAAGGTTAGTATATTTAATAGACTGGAGTACCAGTTAAACAAGTAGCCAATAAGAGTACTAAGCGTATTGGTACCGATCTCAGAGAGAAATCAAATTCTGGTGTGTGTACATTGATCCTCGGACACTCAAGGCAGCCTCTAACTATATTAGCTCTCCTCTGTTTCCTCCAGCGTAGTAAGTGAGCTAAGCTGAGCAGTAGCTTCTCTCATGAAGCAGAGCAGGGAAAAGCGAGCAGCCTGCCCTCAGACCAGATTCGAAGATAAGATTACTGCGTTTGCATGACAGCACCCAAGAGGCCACGTCAGGAAAGTTCAAGTCGTTTTAGTCTTTAACCACTGCATAAAAGACTGAATGCATTGCTAAGAGAGTACCTCTGAAATCAGCCCATTGGGCCCCTCAAATTATCCAATTCAACAGGTGTCCCCTTCCCGCCACCCCATACACAATATTATCTTGTGTATAATATATTATTATTATAATAATATTTATCTAACAGAAAAGTGACTCTAAACATTAAATCTCCACACCTCACATCTCTACAAATGACCAATGTTTCTTTGTTTTTAAATTATGGCATACTAAATATAGTGGTTAAGGTTGACGGTTATTATTAAAACCGCCGCCTTTTCAATGCAAATCTGAAAGGCGTTCAGGTTCCCTGGCGAGTGGCGGTGGATTTCAGATGAATAACTCGAAGGCTCTTTCACCAACCCGGGCCTGGGCCACGCCGCGCTGCCTCCACGCGTTATGTGATGATGCCAAACGGTGCCGCTGTGAGAAGGCTGCTCTTTGTGTGGGGGTTGTTGTTGTTGTTTACTGAGGGGCCATTTCAACCGTAAATCAGTAACAAAAGGCTCGGGGATGGTGGTGGTGGGGGCGGGGAGGAGATTGGTTGTATGCGGCGCACCAGCGTCATGATGATTCACGTCCCATGGCTGCTGGTTGAGACCATGTGAACCCAGCTCTGTTAAATGGTCTGAGTGTGTTGAGCCTGTTGTGCACACGTCTGCGTCGGCCCCGGCCCCGGCGGTGAAAGAACTGCAGTGATAAGCGGTTCAGCCTGGGTGAGGTCTTTGGCTGCTGCTGCTGCTGCTGCTGGTGGTGGTGGTGGTAGTAGTTGTTGTAGTAGTAGTAGTAGTAGTGAACATCCCCGGTCATCCCCGGGATTGTGATTTGTCTGCTGGGCTTGTGGGGTCTTTATTTTTTAATGGAGCCTGCGAGGTGGCGTGCGAGTTCACACCGATCCACTTACAACCCTGTGTGTGTGTGTGTGTGTGTGTGTGTGTGTGTGTGTGTGTGTGTGTGTGTGTGTGTGTGTGTGTGTG
>JAOPUD010000145.1:9662168-9679760 GCA_027122715.1 Trisopterus minutus | reverse complement strand
TCTGTAATACAATCATTCAGCCTCGCAAGCACACACACACACACACAAACACACACACACACACACACACATCTTTTCGGAGGGAATTCATTAAAATTTGTTTACAAGCGAAACTAGTTTGTCTATTTCTTCTTATCTTCTTTTCTTTCATTTTTTTTCACACTTCTCCCTCTCTCTTTTTAATTAGTCGCAGTCCCAAGGTTATTATTTGCTGAGCAGCAGACAATATTACCATAGGTGTAGCCGTGCACACCATGATGCCGGAGATAAGGCTAGCTGGAGATAAGGACCACGCTCAACACCACAGGCCCGAAGACCCAAGATGAAAAATGGTGGACATTTTAATAAAAAGCACAAATGTCTGAAATGATTATGAGTCTTGCAAGGTTGCATGTTTTTTTAATACCAGTTTTTTCGATGCTCCTGTTATCATCATATCGATGCTGCTTTTTCTTCGTGGTTTACTCCTAGACGATCTACTCCTGTGATGTTCGGTTACTCGTGCTATTGATGTTGGTACTTCCATCATTACTCGGTCGGATTGAGGGGGAGGAGTGAGTTATAAGAGTGAGGGGTTAAAGGGTGATACAGCTAAGTTCACAATAGAAGACAAAGTGGTCCACATTTGATTAACATGTGACGTTGCAGCATTTAGAATCTGATTTTCCCTTTTTTCAAATCACAATTGATCTATTTTCCTATGTGTTCCAAGAGCTCATCAATAGGTGAAAGCTGGCCATAAAAGATGTAAAGATTTCATTTCTGAGGTAAACAAGGCAAGGCATAACTGGTTATTCATATTTATATATGTTTATTTATATGGCACAAATAAGACTTGTGAGGTGAATGGTAAAAGAGAGTATATAAAGTCTAGATACAGATAGTAGGAGACTGTACAGAAGTGGTGTATAACTTAATAAACTTTACTCAAGCAAGAGAACCTTAAACTTAACTATGCGAGGGGGAACACACCAGCAGGCTCTGGAAACACACTTAAAATTCAACAGCTGTATTCCGTGCTTCCAAATCGCCACTGAGCAAAATGACTTTCCAGTCTATAAAACAGACTGACCGACATTCTCAGATAAATGTAATTGCAAAAAAAGAAAATCCCCGGTGTCTGTTTAAATGTTCCTACTCTGAGAGGAATAAATTAGTCTAATATGCATTCATACAGTGGTACTCATCAAGCATCATTGGCATGCAAATAAACGCCACCCTATGAATTAAATAAATGCAATGATGAAGATGATGATGAATATTTCTGCAGGGAAGAAACTAGGAAGAAATCCGGTGCAAGCTCTTCTCTACTGCACCACATATAGAGCTGCACTGTCTCTGTAGAGCTGTAGTAGCTAGAGAACTTCACTGTCCATAGAGCTGCACAATTTACAGAGCGGCAATGGCTGTAGAGCTGTAGCGGCTACAGAACTTAGCTGTCCATAGAGCGGCACTATTTATATAGCTGATCTATCTGGAAGCAGTAGTAACTATAGAACTTCACTGTCCATAGAGCGGCACTATTTATAGAGCTGCACTATCTGGAAGCAGTAGTAACTATAGAACTTCACTGTCCATAGAGAGGCACTATTTATAGAGCTGCACTCTCTGTAGAGCTGTAATAGCTATAGAGCTGAACTCTATGTAGAAAGGCAATGGATTTGCAGTGCTTATGGAGCGGCACTGTATACAGAGCTATATTATCTACAGAGCTGCACCATCTAAAGAGCTAAACTATCCATAGAGATGTAGTGTCTATAGAACTGCAGCATCCATTGCTGCACCATCTAAAGAGCTGAACTATCTATAGAGACGACGTCTTTAGAGCTGCTCTAAAAATGCAATGTGTGAAGGGTTTGAAGTAGCAGATTCACCACATTCTGCTCACTGATGTCATTCCACCTCAAGTGCTTCTCGTGGCGGCAGACAACAAAATAAAAGCCTCTCAGTCAGTGATCTAATGTCACATGACACGGGCCACTGTGGCCATAACAACGGAATGACATAATCACAGGAGATAATCTCGCCGGTGTAGCCGCCAAAACATTAATCACAGAGCAGCCTGCTGGGGGTCCTCCACTCTAGTGTGTGTGTGTGTGTGTGTGTGTGTGTGTGTGTGTGTGTGTGTGTGTGTGTGTGTAGGAGTAAGACAGAGAGGTAGTAGAAGGGGGGTAGGCCCCTTAATGATGGATGACCAGGTCTATCGCAGAGATTTATCACTCGCTTTCTGATGGCCTGTGCACGCTCAAAAGTCATTAGCATCATAAATTACATCCTAGCCAAATGGGGCAGGGGGATCAGATGGGGAGAGGGACAGGTGGTGCGAGACAGACCCCCCCCCTCACCTTACCGGGGGAGGGGGGCGGGGGGAGAGACTGAGAGGATGCCTGCCTGCCAAACAAATCATCAGCCTTGCAGATGGTATGTTGTTCAGATTGTTTGTTTGGGACATAAAAGCAGCGCTTTAAGGGAAAGGGAAAGACTTGCTGACTTCTGCACTTTGCCGTTTCGGCACTTGAGTTGAATTGAACGGTGTGTTTAATGCCACGTACGCTGTCACTGTGATGGACTGTGACCAAGTATGAACTATAAATAATGCTGTCGAACACAATGAACGCTGTTGAATTGAGATAGAATGTCTCCGGTTATGCACTTGACTACTACTAATGCTACCCGGTTGTTTTCTTAAAAGCGTGCTCATTGCAGCAGCATTTCCTCAGTGACTCCGCTTCGGATTGTGTGCTTAGATTGATCTCTGCCTCTCTGGTTGCGAGTTGCTTTGTTGAAAAGCGTCTGCTAAATCATGAAATGTGGGTGTTCTCGCTGGAGAACTAGCAGGTTGAGACCCTGCTACTGCCCTAGCCATGTAGGCAGAACGCTTTGAAGCAGACTGGCGTCGATGCCCAGTGGTGAACTTGCGCTGCATGTTTTTCCCTCTCTTCACCAACCAACTTCCCTGTCACCTTCAAAGTCTGATCCATAAAAAAACATTGACATTTTAATGAAAGAGCTTTCTTGTCTGCTCTGTGTTGATCCTATGGCTTAGTGTGACCACCCAAAACACCAGCTCTCGGTGTGTGTGTGTGTGTGTGTGCGTGTGCGTGTGCGTGTGTGCGCGCGTGCGTGTGAGCGCGTGTGCGTGTGAGCATGCGTGTGTGCATGCCTCTCAGTAACAAAACAAGACAGCTGAGCTTAACGGCTGATGAAAGATGGCAGCGCAAACTGGTGAAAACTTCCAATCCCTGGATATGAGCGGTACGTTATCATCACGAGCAACAAGATCAATATGTAATGAGATTTAATGGAGCAGAAAAGTGTCTCTCTAGGAATGATGAGTGCACAGGCTTGGCCATGCAAACATAATCAAGCCTAATAAATCCGTCTCCTTGAGAACACACTCTTGTGCCCAGGGCTCCAGATGACTCAGTGGGAGGATTTGGTTGTGAGGACCCTTGTTTGTATAAATATGTTGCTGGAGGTCTGTTTGTCTTCAGCATGCCCCTGCGGTTTGGTATAGGGTTTTTTGTATCTGGCTTGAGGACATGACTCACACAGGAGGCCAGTTCACCTCGAGGACAGTCCTCATCATCATCATCATCATCATCACCATCATCATCATGTCTTCCCCCAGTGGAGGGGCTGCTGGAGTCTGAGTTGTCTGTGTAGTGCTCAAGATAATGAACAGGAAAACACTTTCGAACAAGATGGAAACCAATGAACAAACAATGCAGCTATTTCCTCCAAATACCTATCATAGCCCAAGAGGATAGGTATCGTCAATCAGATCAGACCACTCAAGTTTAAGAACACATACCGTCATACACTCAAATCCAAGACATGGGTTGAGTGTTAAATCCATTCAAACATTTCAATAACAAACGTCTAAGTAGACTAATATACTGTTAATGGTTTAATGAAAAACACAAACACAGACCCACTGCTGCACTTAATCCCCACCCCCCTTGACTCTTAATATTAACCACTTGCACCACACACACACAACACCCAAATCACCACACGCACGCACGCACACGCACACACACACACACACACACACACACAGCTTGGGCTGAATAAAATAATAAAACCTGGGTGTTGCTAAAACTCTGCTTCCATTAATCACCATTACCTCTGGGTAGGCACCATGATGGCAGAGTTTAATATGCTGCAGTCGCCCAGGTCGGCCCAGCCATGGCCAACTGGGGGGGGGGGGGGGGGGGGGGGCGATAACCTGTGGAAACCAATTAGATCCATTGCCAAATGGAAGCAAGCACAAACACCTTAAGTGTGGGGATTGTAACACTGATGTCATCCCAGGTAGCATTCCCAGGATATTAGCGTGGAAAAGGCTATCGCCGAGACAGGAAACAGATAGACTTAAGTTAGACAACAAATGATCCTCGTCTGGTCAGACACCATCGCCCACAGTGTCGCATGGGGGCCAGGCACTGGATTCAAAGCCCATGATACCTGGGGCTCTCTATTGATTTTTGCTCTGGTCTCATATAGAGGTCATTACCGGGATGGGCTCATGATTGGGTGGGGAAGGGAGAGAAACTAGGCCAAACGCAGTGAGGAGGAGAGGCTGATGGAGGAGAAGGAGGGCTGGGTGACAGAACTCTGTGGCTTACAGGCTGGTAGGTACCACCCGGTACAACAGACAGCCATTGCTTGCGTGTTATCTCTCCCCTTGTTTGTTTGCTATTTGCTTTCGGTGCTGTATTATTTATGTGCCAACTTGGTGACAGCTGAAGAGCTGACCTCCACCGTGATTATTCTAATAAATCTCAGTGGTGTACAGTGGCCAATATAAACACAAGGCTCATGACAGTTACGTTGTGTTGTGCTAAGACGTGGTAACATCCAAGTACAGGTGTAATATTTGTACATACATGTGAGCACTATTGCCGGAGGTTAAAATGTTTATTCTTATTACTTATAATAATAACTTATGATTACTTTCTTTACAAATGACAAATTTTGTAGTGCCAACTCTCTCACTCAACACACACACACACACACACACACACACACACACACACACACACACACACACACACACACACAGATGAACACCGAACAAAACACACCCACCCAACAATACACATACAAGAACACACATACAAACACACAGATGAACACCCACCCGACAACACACACACAAACACACACTCCCCTCAGCTCCACTTACGAGCAAGTCAATATCTGGGGCCTTTCTGCCAAGTGGCGTCAATAAGGTGGAAAGGAAACATGATGAGAATGCCTGACTAGCCACTCTCAGCCCAGATGGTCAAGGAAGGCCTCCGGTGATAGGCAGCACCTGTTCCTCTCTTATATTGCTTATTTCTGCAATGACTTTACGAGGAACACCCCGGAAATAAACGACATTACTATCACCCAGCCCATGAATACGGATCAATCGTTAGATAAAAACCTAATTTTCCAACTTGAAGGGTTGGACGAGGATTTGTGTTAGGAATTTAGAGTGTATGATAAAGAGAAGGGCGCTTTGTGTTTGTTTTAGGTAGTTCCCCATCCCCAGCACCAGCCATTTTTTTATTCATATAGCTTATTAACCTCTATTAAAATGATTTGACAGAGGGTCATTGTGAAACGGATCCGTTCAGCTCACAAAAACAGTACAGTGTATACTAAACAGAAAATGACACTGAGCTCAGGGACCTTTTCATTAAAACACATTCGGTGGTGCCATATGTTGCTTTAGCAAAACAAGCATCTCTGTATTTTGGGGTGTATCTGTTTACATCTAATTTATAGTAATTTCTAATCAAAGGTTTCTCCTTGCAACTCTTGTGGCAAACACAGACTAATAATCGTTTACCACAACAATGTTTACCACATGGCTTGACTCAAGTTTGTCATACGATCTGGCTTCTTGCTAAAAAACAACTACTACGATTCACTACATTTAACTCACAGCAAATTCATTTTGACATGATGCCAGCACCTGCAACCGGTTCAAGAAAAGGTGACCCAGTGTTGTGCATGAAGTTCAACACGGCTTACATCATACCTAAAGGAGGAAGCTGGATACAAGTAGTCCTCTTTGTGGGAAACTGTCCACCAGACAAATCTGCACTTGCACTTTTATCGGCTGGAGTACAGCGTGAAAAGCATCAACTGTCAGCAACGATTCCGGGTCAGACAGGTGATGAAAATGTCAGACTGTTGCCGGAGACGGATCACGGGTTTGGTTAAATATCTTGGCGGTGGAGCTGCAGATGTGTACACACACACAGTATATCTCTCCCTCTCTCCTCTATTCCATGTCAGCACCAATGTTTCTGCGACGCAGACAGCAGGATTAATAAGAACCACTAGCTGGATAGACGGCTTTCGGATGTGATGCGTCATCGGATGTGGCAGTTGTTTCCAAAACGCCAACTTTTGTCTCAATCGCGAGGCTGCCAGTCACTGATGGACGGAGACGCGACCCCTCACTCCCTGCAGTGGGCCTAGGAGCTCGTAACGATGTGTGAAAGCTTTGGTTCTAATGGGGGAATATGATGATGGTTTATGTATGATATGCAATAGTCCTTCTTACACTTTGAAATCCAGTTCAAACAGGAACCAGACGCATTCTACTCCACGTTCACTTCTTAAACTCAACTAAATTGAGATGACTGGAATATCTCTAGGCATGTCACTGTTTGGTTCTGCAGAAGAGTCACAATGCCTGAGATGGAGAGGGGAGAGGGGAGAGGCGATAGGGGGAGGGAGAGAGAGCCTTACGGCTGATTATTTAATGACATGAAAAAAGTCCTTTCAGAAGAATTATCTTTCGCTGGCTTTTAATTGACATAATCGTTGTACCACTCCACAAAGACAAAGACAAGAGATGAATGCCTTGTTATCTATTAAGCGCTATACCAGACACACGAGCAAACCTTTCAAAAGAAACCGGCGAACAAAAAAGCACTTTGTGAGCACAGATTAAAAAAATGTATTATTTTTTTATTCATCGGTTACTGGGATCTACAGGGAACCTCATCAAACCGCGGCTGGCATCATTGCTGTCAACGCTTTGTTCCTCATGATGCAAGCGGCATGTTGTAGTTGACGGAGTCACCAGACACCCTCGGCGTTGACATGAATAGAGAACCTCTCACAGAAAAAAAGAAAAAAGAGTAAAACAAGGCTGAGTTCCTGAAGCCTTAAAGTCACACGCTCCCAGTCAGGGCCCAGAGGCACAGGGTGTCAATGGCACCTTTTACCAGATCACTCGCTGCCATCTAGCGCTACTGTACTTCACAGCTACAGCTGTCCTCGTCTGGGGAGGATGGGAAAGTCTACCACAGGAATATTTTACAGTCAACAAACAAGATAAATCCAAAGTCAACTACAGGAAACGGATCTAAAGTCACTGGGAACGAAACGTCCAATGTCTTGGCTTTGTAAGGTGGATTATCCATGGTGCAATGCACTGCTGTTTTGATACAGAACCACCTTGAGGTAAATTCATGCAGAAAGCCTTAGCCTCTGGGTGAACTTATTGCTTCGGGCCTCACGTAACGACAGCATTCCTAGAATGAACGCAGGGCCAAAGCTCACCATCTACGACTTACTATTCACTATTTAGTCATTCAGCAGATGCTTTCGTCCATGGCAACTTGAATAGGTTTTTGGATAAATGTAAAGAGCAGGTAGGGGCTGGGCATTTTTTAGCGATGACTACTGATTATACTATAGTGAAAAACACAAACTATAACTATAACTATAATTAGGGAATTGAGGAATTTGAATACTGAACCTTTGAGCTGGGGTCACCCTAGTCCAGTGGTTAGGGTGCTGCCCTGACTTGACTCATGCTCAGCCGACAGTGGCTACCCTCATATGCCCCTAAAGAGGGGTGTTTCCAAGATTGGTGAGCAGATGCAGAAAGGAATCCACTCATTTGCCATCTCTGGCCAAGCTACCTTGACCCCACTTTTGACGTTGTCATTTGTCGATGCTGGTTTGTCCGTAGCAGACTTACAATTTCCTGTGTAATGAAAACCGGGGCATCAATCCCAGACAGACAATAACTCCGACCGACGCATCAGTGCGACACAAAAGCGAGTGTGCCCAGTGTCCACCGCCTTCCCCTGCTTGAGCTTGTGTTGCGCGCCGAAAATAAACCAATCCATTTGTATCGTGTGTGATTGAATTCAGATAGGACGCGTCAGTCACCGCGCTCTGCATCGCTGCTCCCCGTCCGCTCACGCCAGCCAAAGAGCGAGCGATGAGATAGATAAGAGAGATGTGGAGATAGAGGGAAGGGAGGAAGTCTCTCTATCTCCCCCTCTCTGTCTGCTCGCTGCTGATCATCAGAGATACCGGGCCTCCTCTGTGGCCTCCTTGACTTTGTTGCCGGCCGCCAGCCAGCAGACAACAAGGAAGAAAGAAAACAGGCCCAGCCACCCTCAATCAATGGACATGAAAGGCTGCAACACCAGCTGCAGACTTGTGTGTGTGTATGTGTGTGCATTTGTATGTGCACGTGTGCATGTGTTTGTGCGTCTCTCTTTTTGTGTGTGTGTGTGTGTGTGTGTGTGTGTGTCTGTGTGTGTCTGAGTGTGTGTGAGTGTGTGTTTGATTTAAAGAATGCCACAACTCCAGTGGGGGTAATTGAGGGCCTTCGGCGTGGTGAGAAAGTCACACTTGTATTACACTCCTCCGCACTCACTTGAGCACATCGATATTTTTGAACTTTAAAACCAAATCAATGTAGACCTGGACAGGCACTAATCCCAGCAGGCACGTGCTTTGTCTAACCCTCCCTCCATCAGCCCTCCCCGATCCACACCTCCCTCAGCTTTTCATTATTCAACATCAATGTGCTTCAGAGAGTATAAAAGGCTCACTATTAGATTAGCTTGGCGTCAGGTACGCGGGCTGAGATAACGGTGCTAGCGCCTTGAAGACAAGGGCTGGTCACTTGGACATCATGTAAGCTGGTATCTGCTCTTAGCACAAGGGTATTCCCTGCCCTGACCTTGAACAATCAACATGACAGTGACGACAGAGCTGGGCACAACATAACAAACCCTATTCAAGCCCTCCCAAAAAGGGCATTCAGATAACAAGATAGGCTAGCAGAGTCTTAGCTAGCAGTGTTGGTGATCTTTGTGGATGAATTGTAGGAGTTCTTTGGAATAATAATAGGAATTCTTCGGCTGAATCTCAAGAATGTTTTAGATGAATTCCAGTAATTCCAGCCTCTGAGCCTCCCTCTCCGTTTCCTTATCTTGGGCACCCTGGACAGGGTTGGCCCTGCAGATAAGAGCCCACCATCTCCTGGTCTCTCCCATTAGGTTTTCCCCACACGGCTCAAAGCAGACAGATTGTATCCTGCCTCGGAGCAGTCAGTCCAAAGCCTAAAGATTCTACCCCCCGCTTCCCACTCTTCTAATCTCAGCTTCCCTTCTCAGATACCCAACGTCACTCTCATTGAACAGATTTTCTGCCTTGTTCCGTGCATTCATTTTTGAAGACACAATGCTTAGATACATATCATTAGCTGCCCTACTTAGACTAACAACCTCTCCCTCTTGACATGAACACACCCAAGTTGCTTGTTTCGTTCCTTCCTTAGATTCTCATCAGCCCTCTCCAATAACTCACACGTTGTCCAAGTGTCGATCGCACCCCCGCCACCCCACAGCCCCCCTAACTGAACTTAACGATGCCTCCGAGAGAAATTACGCTGTCTAAACAACTCTCTTTCAATTTAATGACACATTACCTCTCTGAGTACCTTTAATAGGCTCTCTTTAACCACTATGTGCACCGGCTAATATTTTCGAAATGAGTGCAAAAGGATGTCAAGTTGATGATATAAAGGGGTTGTAAAACATTTCAAACATCCCCCAAACGACCGCCCCCTGACAAACACACACACACACACACACACACACACACACACACACACACACACACACACACACACACACACACACCTCAACCTCGAGATATCAGATAATATAAAACAAGAGATTTCCCTGACGTGCCATCAGCTTCATGTGTAATAAAAACAACAGGGCTTTCATCAGTAAAAAGGGAGGTAGCAGAGGAGATCAGGGGGAGATATGGATTGATGTGGACAGGCCATCAGGGCTACGGGAAGACAAAACGTCTCCGAGAAGTGTTTAAAAGCCCTGGGTAGCGCTCTCTTGCCGTCGATATGTGCAAAGAAAGGAGGATAGCAGGGAGTGGGAGGCTTTTGAATGTGATGAAGCCTGGCAGAAAATCAGTAGGAATTCTCGCCCAAACTGCCAACTCCTGCACCTGAGATAATGGAATACAATGGGAAAACAAAAGCCGTCCCCTAAGCAGCTCAATTGGACCAATTTTCAGAAGCTGGTCCTCGCCGCTTGCGTTCCTGGCAGTTTGCAGGTGTGTTGCTGGGTTTGAACCACCAGGCCCTGAGGAAGGCACGGAGCGGGGAACGGAAGGGAAACGCGGCAGCAATTTGGAATAACAAATAGATGCTAACAAGCCAACTCGGGTCTGTCCGGCATATCAGATTCCAGGACAACAGGCTTCTTATTGTTTTGTCCACCTCCATATTGGATAAATTAGTTGGTACAACAAGCAGTACACCGCCTTTCATTGTGTGGAGGAGAACAATCTCCAAACACAGCACTGGCGTCTAAGAGAAACGCTGTTTGGTTTGAATCTCAACGTCATAAGGAACATTGGAGAGACGGTATGCTTATCTTTCACAGTGTGTACTGCATAATACTGAAACAGCGATGGGATCCATAAATCGTTTTTTATTACAAAGCAGCCTATTAATTATCTGAATCAAAGAATTTGCTAGTAACAATTTGGCAATCAATTAAGTGCCCATTCTGGGGCCCTCAGAGAAAGACCTTGAACCTTGAACCCCAGAGGATGGCTTTAACTAGCGTGTATTCGTCTCCCTATTTCCCAGTCTCCGACATCAAATGTCACAATTATTAATTAATAGTAAATTAATCCACAAATTAACTAATCAACCAATATTTAATTGATGTTCATTTTGTATTTTACATGAGACAAGGTATGGACGAGGGATAACAGATGACAGTCGTCAACGCTGGCACCAAAGAATGCTAAAATAAAGTTGAGCATTTTAAAGGGCATTTTGTTCAGAAGTTTAATTAAGCGCAGCAGTTTAATTCTGGAAACAGCTGTGAAAATTCCAGAGGCAGAAAATGAAGGGTGGGGTGGAATGATTATTGGATAACCCAAGGGCTCAATAGAAGGAAATGAATCAAAAGAAAATGGAAGCCTAGCTCAAAACAAGTGGAAGAAGTCTTTAGCATAGCCATGGGTGTCATTAGCAACACAGAGGAAAAAAACTCAACAAAAGTTGTCGCTAGTCATCCACTCTATTATTTAAAAGAAATGTAGTTTGGAAAGAAAACATCATTTTCAGGGTAACATTTATATCAAAAAACCCGTTCTTCAGAAGCGTGTTGCATGGGTTTTGAAATGCGTACGGGTGTAACGGTGTAACATGTTTCCACTGTGAAAGCTAGGTTTCTTAAAGCACACGGAGGGTAGCAGTCTCCCTTGTTTCTCGGTCAAAGGCCGTACAGAAGGGTATAGTTTCAGTGAACACATAATACCCGGGAGGTCACGCCTTGCCTGTAATTACAGAAGCGTTAACGCTGCAAACAGCATTCAGCAGAGCGTCAGCGCGTCCTTTTCATGTTTCATGACGCCGGGGAAACAACCAGACTGTTGTTGTAAACACTCTCTGACGCAGCTTACTAAGGCTCCTGGGCGCATGAGGGAACGCAGACGCACACTCTATGAGTCAACAACATCACACGTCGTGACATCACAGATGGGTTTAACGATCAACTGGTCACTCTATGGGGGCTTGCCATTTCTGGACGTGAATAAGGACACAGATGTTCAGTTTCTGGTCATCTAAAATGGTAATTATTCTGTAAATTCAACGTCCAGATGAAGGATGAAAAAAGACAATCCCATCTATCCATACACTGGGGGTAGAACATGTGGGTGTGGGGATGTGATCAAGATGCGATCTCCAACCCCACCCTGTGTCACAAGGGCTATTTTACAGAAATGAGTTGGGTACATATATATACTGTATATCGAGAGTGATAGAGGGAGAATATATATAGATAGAGATAAAACAGATTATAAAAAAGTATAAAAGTCTAATAATATTCTTCGTAATCAAATAGATTATCTAAAACAAGTGGAACACTTTCTGTCAGGAATTTTCATGACAATCATCCAATCAAACCACACTATGAAAGTCATTTTAAGAAAGACCACATTGTCATTTTTCATTGGCTTGCAATGAAAATCCTGGTCGTAACCAGTGCTGGGAAGAAGAAAATCCAATTGCGCCCTGACATTTAGCATCCATTAAAACGAGGAGCAGGAGACGAGTCTATTTGATCCTCCTTCAACAGCCTTCTCACATCATTACCTCGAGCAACTTATCCACCGCAAACACTCGCCCTGCATTAAAGCGTTCAAAGACACTCCCCACTGGGCAGCAGTCAACAATGACCCCCGCCATGCCCAGAATGAAAAGCCATTTCAGGAAATCATAAAAGGGCTCTGCCATTATGTGACCATAGGCTGTAATAAAGAACACGTGAACAGTCAGCATGTAGCTTCTGAATGGTTCACCCCTGGGGGAGGGGGAGGAGGAGGAGAAACATAAGACGAAGATGTGAAAAACGGCAGATTTACGACCCATTTGTGGTGGTAATGCGCATTGCATTTCATCTCACAGCTTCTGTATTTTACTGCATCTTGCTACCTGTAACCTTCATCGGTAGAACTCAAGAATAACTTTTTTTTTTAAATCAATAATAAAGCTCTTAAAGTCTTTGTCGTTATTGCAGTATTGGACATAAACGTAGATGTTAGATGTGTTGCTTTTGGAGGGACAATGGAATGGGACTTTTAGGTTGTGTTGCTGGTTCACCAGATAGATCGCTCGAGGAGCAGTGAGGTGCCTTGCTCAAGGGCACTTCAGCCATGGATGTGGGCATGGCAGAGCAGTGCTCAACCAGTCCCCTGCCCACATTTTTCCTACTGGGTCGGGGATCGAACCGGCAACCCTCCGGTGTCTCCGGTGCCCTTACAGTAATCTGCCTATTTCCTAGACAACTTGCCTTCTTTTGACTAATTAGAAGCTCATGAAGCTGAGCTTAAAAACAAACATACTTAACAAGGGATGGGCCTTGTTTTCCCAAACACATCCAGTGGAATGCAGTTATTTTTAATCAAGGAAACCCCAACAGGATCCTCCAATGGGGGAGAGCAGACCGGTTATTAGACACATTGCATATAAAACCAAGTTAAGCGGGGGGGGGGGGGTGGGGTGTGGGGGGAGGAGCAGTCAACCGACTTTCCTAGTTGTTATCGAAAATGACTACAGAAACCTTGAGAACACATTAAAAAAACAAAACATGCAGGGCCAGGTAAACTAGATAGTGGGCAATCACCGGCTCCCATCAGCCCTGAATATTAATCCCTGATTATATGCCTTCTTTCAGAGATAATTCTCGTCCATCATCGTAACGACGGAGGATCTGCCCTCCTCCCAGGACTCGACGTAAAAAAAACCTAAGATATCAGTTTTGGGGGATTTCTTTTCACTGAATGAACATGACCGGTGCTACGGAGGGTTCGGTTTCAAGTACGGCTGCGAGGGAACGTTGGTGCTGGTCTGAATCAAGGCTCCCAGAGAGCCTCCTCTGAAGATAAGTGTGCTTGATATTGCCGGGGTGTAGCGGGGTGATACGCAGGCAGGGTTTTTAAAAGGGTTACGCTGGGGCTTTCTGAGTTGAGTTTGAGTGTTCACAGATCAGGAGATCTCTGACGAGCAGAGGTAGACTGTAGCTACGCCACCTATACTATCAGTTCAAAGTTCAAAAACAAGTCAGGGGAGAACGAAAAGAAAGAAAATCATGATCGTGATTGGGAGTAATTGTGATATTTGTGTGCATGTCTGATATGTTACACTTTGATGGATGAGTATGTGTTCTATTTTGGGCCTGTTGGCAGCTGTTTGCAACACACACACACACCCACGCACACTCCACTCCCCAACACCATTACAGTAAGCAAGAAGTCAACTAACTTCATCATGGTTCCAGTTTTATCCACCACAATATCAGTAGGAAAGGTTTGCCTGAGCCGGCCCGCACTGAAAGGCTAATTAAATGAGGTCTGAAGGCCGGTGTTCAGTCAGGAATAGCGACCGGCACGTCTGCCCATGTGAAGCAGAGTAAACATATTAAAGATCTGACGTGTGACGCCCATTACCCTAGAAGACCAAATCACTAGCAATCGCTTTACCTCGCCTTGTAGAGCCAATAAAGCCCTGATTTAATTGTGTTTTCCAAAAGGCAGTCAGCTGAAAAACAAGTGTGAAAAAAAAAAACGAGGGAAAACACCCTGCCTTTTTCCTGCATTGATTTTCTCACCGGGGTCATTCCTGCGGTGCCTGCGTGAGGCGGTGTACACGAGACGACCTCCGACACGCAGAGAAAACCACCTGCGGCGCACCTTGAGTCTTTTCCTTACTCTGACAACGCCGTCTATTGACATTCTTATCTATACAGCGGGTACTATACAAGAGAAACTCAGGGCCTGTCCTTTGTTGATACCTCCTTTAGCGCGGACCTTTTGGGGTGAGGGTGGGGAGGGTAGAGGAGGGAGGGGTGGAAGCAATTATTATTACAGTTATCTGTCCTCCCTATGCTGTGAATGGGAGAGCAGGACGTCATTCCAGGAAAGGGGAAGGGGCGGGGGTTGGCTGAGATGGTGAGAGGGGTGTGGGTGGCACTATTGGCTTAAGCAAGGTCACACAGAGAGAGAGAGAGAGAGAGAGAGAGAGAGAGAGAGAGAGAGCGTGAGGGAGAGCAAGAGAGAGAGAGAGAGAGAGAGAGAGAGAGAGAGATAGAACTGCTGGGCCAGCACGATGGGCTTTTACTTTGTTAGGTCAGGCAGTACAGTCGATTAAGCCGTCAGCCGAGAGGGAAGCGCTATTGATTGTGTGTGCGTTTTTTGGGGGGGAATAGCAGGACCACACCGCTCGTTGTTTGAGTTTGTTAATGGGACTGCCTGTTGTGTTGATGAGCAGATTGGGTTGCAGGGGGGAGGAGGTGCACTGAGGATGTGGTGTAGTTAGGGAGCAGTGAGGAGGAGGTGCACTGAGGAGGAGGTGTAGTTAGGGAGCAGTGAGGAGGAGGTGTGCTGAGGAGGAGGTGTAGTTAGGGGGCAGTGAGGAGGAGGTGTAGTTAGGGGGCAGTGAGGAGGAGGTGCACTGAGGATGTGGTGTTGTTACAGTTTTTGCCCGTTGCTTGAACACGTTTTGCAACATGCAAGCAAATAAGACACAACACTGGGAAAAATATACCATTCACATCTATGTCAAATTGAAACTGCTATCGAAACCGAGCAATCCTTGGTCAATCCTGTCAAAATCTCACTCTGATGACAAAATGATACTCACTTGCATCATATGAATACACTTTCAGATCAGCAGCAACACACTAGTCTACTTTATATAAAACACTGCAGTCTTTCATGTTCACTGTTTTTATTCCGTTCCACAGAAGGCACGTTTTAACAGCCAAAAAATCTAATATTCAATTCTGAACATTGCAGATGTGTACTACAGTGCAGTAAATTCACAGTAAATTCAGTTTAAGCAAAAAATAAACCAAAAAAACACAGTGTATACTGTACTGTAAACACAGAAAAACACGGCAATTGTGCATGGGTGAATCCTCACCTTGTGTGCCGAATCCATCCATGGATTGGCCTGACCTCAATGTCTCAGCAGGCCTGTTCCATTGCCTGCAGAAGAGGCATGCGGGCATGTGGTTGGTGGTCATATACGCTCCAAAAATATATATATTCAATAGGGTTTAGAAATGGCGAGTAAGGGGGCAAGTAGACTTCAAATAGTTTATGGTTGGTGAACCTGTTGCAGACCAGAACAGCCCGATAGAAACAAACTTTATCCCAGACCCCAAACAAACGTGGGCTGCTCTGATCGGTCCTGTTCAGCTGCATCATGAGGTGTGTCTAGAAAGCTGATATGTTGGGTTTTGTAGGGACCTTTTTTGCATGATGGTGCAGTTACCCTCGAAGGCTTATTGCGGCACACAATGAGATTTTCCCCCCGCGCTGCCCCGGGACGCGCACAATCACCCTTTGGCCTTTTTGTAGCCGGCTGATTGGTGTTCAGTTTTGTGAGTAAGTGTTTTCAGGTGTGTATGTAAGTATTTTCAATTACCCAATGTGTTTTTTATTTTGAAGAGATGTGTTTTCCCAATGATACGCTGAGATTTTATGCATGAAATAGTGTGTAGTGTGCAGGAGCAAGTGTGTTGCAGAAAGGAGCAATTGTGTTGCAGAATTGCAAATAAAATGCAAAGCAGTGCTTTTGTTTAAGGTATGGTTACATGTATTTAAGGTATAATAACAAAAACTTCAAGTTGTGCTACTTTGGTCTAAGCATGTCCATAGCGTTAAAGCAATGGGCAAAAACTGTAAAAGCAGTGAGGAGGAGGTGTAGGAAAAACGGGCTGTAGTTAGTAGGCAGTGAGGAAGTGTAGTGTGGACGTGGTGTAGTTAGAGGGCAGTGCGGAAGAGGTGTAGTTAGGACATAGTGCAGTTAGAAGGCAGTGAGGAGGAGGTGTAGTTAGGACATGGTGTAGTTAGAAGGCAGTGAGGAGGAGGTGTAGTGAGGAGGTGTAAGGGAGGAGGTGGTGTAGCGAAGAGGTTTAGGGGAGGAGGTGGTGTAGTGAAGAGGTTTAGGGGAGGAGGTGGTGTAGTGAAGAGGTTTAGAGGGGAGGTGGAGCAGTGAGGAGGGAGGAGGATGCTGACTGACTAGCGGGCGCGTCGTCTCTGTACAGTCGACCTCTGCCCCTGACCCCCAGGGCCCGTCTGCCCGGTCCCCGCTCCGCTCCCGCCAGCCTCCTTGTTCAGAGAGCTCTGGGAATCTGTCTACGGGTTGTGATTGTTCTGACATACGAGCTGCCTCCTCCTCATCCTCCTCCACCTCCTCGTCATCATCCTCCACCTCCTCCTCATCCTCCCCCTCCTCCTCCTCCTCCCATTCATGGCAGCAGGTCATTGGATAGGAGACTCGCTGAAAACCGTAGATCCCCTGTCTGCTGCGCTCAGGCCAGATCTCAATCCGTATTGACAGACCGGTGATATGGAGAAGACCTCCGCCAGAGAGCTGTGTGTGTGTGTGTGTGTGTGTGTGTGTGTGTGAGTGTGTGTTCAGTAATAGTGTGTGTTCAGTAATCTGTGTGTGTGTGTGTGTGTTCAGTAATAGTGTGTGTTCAGTAGTGTGTGTGTGTGTGATCAATAGTGTGTGTATGTGTGTGCATGTGTGTATGCTCAATAGTGTGTGTGTGCGGTGTGTGTGTGTCTGTGTGTGTGTTCAGTAGTGTGTGTGTGTGGGTGTGTGTGTGTGTGTGTGTGTGTGTGTGTGTGTGGGTGTGTGTGTGTGTGTGTGTGTGTGTGTGTGTGTGTGTGTGTGTGTGTGTGCTCATGTGCATGTGTGTGTTCAGCTGTGTGTGTAGGTGC
>JAOPUD010000145.1:9628249-9639234 GCA_027122715.1 Trisopterus minutus | reverse complement strand
ACACACACACACACACACACACACACGCACACACGCACACACACACACACACACACACACACACACACACACACACATACACACACACACAGCCGTGATGTGCTCCTGTTCCTCCAGGCTCAAAGAGCCGAGTTCCTAGCTCCAGAAATATACTGTTTTATATGAACTGGAGCCAAACCGACTTTATTTTTGTGGATCACTACACAACGGAGACAGTTTGATTTATACATTCTCTTTTCAGCAAGCCCCAGAACGTTCCAATGTGGCATTGCTTTAGAACTCACAAAACCATGATAAATGCCCTTTTAAACAATGCGAAGCCGACGGTATAGTTTAAACGTGTCTTCAGATAATTAATCATCTCTGAGATTGGGTTTCAAATGCCAGCCAAGCCTTTATTCATATTGAAGAATGTACAGCTGTTTCAACCGCACTGGTGGATACCCTTGCTCCCATGAAGGAAATAAATACATAACGAAGATTACCTTTTAGGAAAATGTACAGAGCATTCACTGAAAAATGAACATGGACTGATGCTTAAAGAGACGGATATATGGAAATCCAAATAATGCAAAACAGAGTTTTGGTTACCAAAACAAACTGTAAAGCTGCCTTCCATTTGGATGACCAATCAAAAAAAAAAAATACAATACCCAACTACAATATCTCCCATCAATACCAGCCAAAACAACAACTGATATGAACCCCACACCAGGCCACTGGCTCCAGTGCTCCTTATTAATAAGATCCACTTTTCATCAATCTGTTGATTTTGGTGGCTTGCGTCATCCCTGCTAGGGGCCAGGGGAAAGCGGGCCAGCCTCATCAGGGCTGATAGACGAGGCCGATAGAGCCGTCATGTCTCGTTTGGACTTATTCGCCCTTCATTGTGTTTGTTTATGTTCCGTCTAGCTGTCGGTCTGGGATTAGACTCTGGGAATAATGCATTTCATCGCTTTCACTCTTGACCGCCTGCCCCAGCGCTCCTCAGCCCTCTGCCCGTGCAGTCTGAATAACACAGATCAAATGATTCCTCTTCATGTCTTATGACCAGCTCGACGCCGAGCAATGTTTTACGGAGGACGAGGGAAGCGGCTGACACAGGCACAACACAGAAATGATTGTTTCATGCTGCATGTGCATGAGCGGGGGCGTGTGCGCGCGTGTGTGTGTGCACGCCTGCACGTGTTTGTGTGTATACACTCTTGAGTCCCTTCCAAGTATTAGGAGTGTGGGATGTGTAATAACATGCAATCAGCTGCCATGGGAACGGGGTGATTGGGCTGATGGTAATGGCACAGAGCCGAGAGCCGTCTTATCAGCAGTGAACACAACACGACCACTTTCTCAGAAATCCCTCGTCACTAATTTAATAAATACGGCTGAGCAACACAATGAGGCAATGAGGCAAATAGCAAACATATGTCTGATACATAGATCTATTTGTACGACCACACGCACAGACACGCACACAAAATACACATACATAAACACCAGCCCCCCCCCCCCCCCCCCCCCCCCCGCTCCCCTCAATTGTACCATTATCCACAAGATTATATGGATTACGTGTGGGTCAGAAAGTAGCCTTTTGAAAAGAATATATATAGTGTTTACAAGCGATTCTCTTGATTCGCAGCAGCCATTTGAGTCACTTACAAGCAAACAAGTTTTCCCTCTAAATTGTGGTAAGCCCCCCGCCTTATCTGGTACTACAGATAATGGAGATTTGATGATGTTTGAATAGCCCTCGAGAGACAGAGACAGAATGAGAGAATGTTTAAAAGCTTTCTAATAAATCTCCTACAAATCCTCACAGGGGTTAAATCATGTATAATGGCTTCCTTGCGTCCCATTCTCTAATGCAGGGGAAACACCACTATTAGTGCCAATAGGACCACAGCTGCTTTTAAAATATACATTTGGCTTCAGTTGATCACCTAGCGATTGATTCATCGCCACTGTGCTGGCCCTCTAAACCAGGAAAATGAATCCCCAATTTTCCTGGTTTAGAAATCAACGACCACACACACACACACACACACACACACACACACACACACACGCACACACACACACACACCAATGCGTCACAATATCACAACACTAAAAATCACACCATACCCCAACACCACAATAAACACAAACCACCATTCCTCACAATTCCACATCAATACACTCATCACAAACCAATGCCTGCTTCTCAACCCTTACCAGCCGCAAATCACGGCTCTTAAACCTTGATGCGGGAGGAGACTGAGCTTCTGAGTGCTTGCGAGCCTGGGCTATGCATACTCTAACAGTTTAGAGTGGATTTCTGAGCTGCCCAGCTGCAACTGCTGCATCAAGGGAATAAACACAACAGAGGTCTATTAAGGACTGGCAAGGGCTCAGGTTTAAGAATGGGTGCTAAGCTTACCCACTACAGTATCATTGTGGAGATCATATAGATGGATTATTAGATAATGGTCCAGGTAATTGTCATTATGCTCCATTATAAGGATGAAAAGACCACCTGAGATGGTTCAAAAGACATACTCCTAGAAGAAGTCGATTACTCATAACACCAATCAATTTGAAAACACCCAATTATCATTCACTGTATGTAACACCATTTACAGCCCCAGATGTCATTTATCTGTGACTGCTTTCAGCCCTGTTCTTCAACAACTCTGCTCAGGCAAAACCAATAAAAAATGGATCTCAGGGGGAGGACTAAACCCAGCGTCGCACTAGTGTTACGGGCTGATTGTGGTTCAACGTTCACGCAACGCAACGACCACGCGGACGCTTGGACGCAGTCGTGAACTTTTATAGTTCTGCATCAGGTTTTAGTGAGCGGACCAATCACAGCCCTCGCTGCTGCGCCGCCTTGATGGAAGGTTACCATTTTTTGGGAGGCGCACGCCAGGCCCTTGCGGTGGACGGAAGGAGGCTCCGCAGGGACGTAAGGGGTCCGTAGCCCCCTTGCGTTGCGTGAACATGGGACCATAATCAGCCCTTTTCCCGGTACTGACACTATCCACAGTGTGATGCAATGTGATACGATTGCCCACCTGCTGATGTCGAAGTCAAGTGACATCACAGGACGGAGTATTGATCAGGGTGTTCAACCCCCCTCACTCCTACCTGCTCAACTACTGTATCGGAATTCACAGTAAGCAGCTTTGGGTAAAAGCATCTGCAAAATGACATAATAGTAAATAGTAGTAAACAAGCGTTATAACCGTTCAGACATTATATCATTATATCATGTTTCATTACAACATGTTTCATTATAACAAGTTTCATTATATCCATTTTTAGATGATATGTAAAATGTAAGTAAAATGTAAGTTAAATACTCAAAATGTGGTGAGATTCGGCCTTAATCCTTGTAGCCACCAGGAGTTAACCTAAGGTACCGAATAGTTTGAATCCTGCACCGCCCCGTTTCATTTCCTAACAGCTGACGATGAGTGACTCAGGGGTCGGATGTAAATCCAAAAGCGCCCTACTTTTTCGCTACGTGCCGTATAGACGTGTCATCTGTGGGAATAAATAATGTAAGGGAGCACGGCGGGGGAGACGCCTCTTCTGCCTCAGCGACATGATTTCCTTTGATAGCTTAATCTGTCAACAGCCTTCCCTCCTCATCGTAAATGTTACGCCTGCTCCATGGAGTGCAGCGGAGAAACCGAGGGCAAACGTAAAGAGGCTTATCGTCCACCACTGATAAGAGTTGAAGGAAATAGCATATTTTCCAACTCAAAGTATTGATTGAATTCAATTCTTCGAGAGTGTTTCTCAACATCGGTCCTTCTAATTTGTACCCAGTATGTGCATTTATATTTATTAATTTGGCAGAAACTTTTATCCTAACAAACCAAGCCTTGAAACAATATTGGAGTAACTCCAAGCAATGGCATTCAGAAAAAACTCCAAGAGATCCCCCATCGACCATCAGAAAGGTTTGGCACAATTCCAAAGAGTGGAGGCAAGCCATTGTTGCCATTGTTTGTTTACAATGCAGTGATAATATAGTGATTAAATATCTCTGGCATAGTGATTTATCCATCTAATCTCATAATACCTGCACGATATCTGGTAAGACTCTTGATTCAATTAGTGGTATCTCTTAAGTAATCAAAGCAATACTATGGATCCTGACAAGCTAGGAGGTTTTACCGTAGGGGATTAGCCCTATGGATTGAGAAACAGAAGACTGGCTATCTTCAGAGACTAATTTAAGGATACCTACTCAATTACTCTTCAAATCTCAGCCGTAACACTTAATCCAGGTGTGGCCATCCAGGTGTGGCCATCCAGGTGATCATCCCAGAACACAATAGCAACATGCTCCAGTCCTAGAGGTATTGGATCAGTCGTTATTCTCACACTTTTCCCTCTTATTTAATTTAATTTAATATTTTGTTACGTTTTGATGGATCTTAAGTTGGAAGGTAATACTGGATGACATACATTATTGGGAGGCAGGATTTAGATTCCATAAATCAACTATTGTACCTTTTTTGTCTGACTTTCCTATCCCTTTGTTCAGCTATTGCTAAACTCAATAAACCCGATATAAAATGAAACAATTCATAAAGACACGCAAACTGGATATTTGTATTACTATTGAAAACTATTGTAAAATGCATCCTTAAAGTTCTCACTTAGTAGCTGAAGAGCCTTTTGCCGGAAGCAAATTGATTAGCATGCGAGTCATGGTTCTGAATCCAGGATCCTGGTGGTCAGCCTGCAGAACAAACAAGTGCAAGACAAGAGAAATAAATGCAAATTGTAGGCAACATAAGCAGTGAGATAATTTAACCAGGTTCACCAAAAAATCTAACTGCCTGCTTTTGAAACCCACATCAATACATTGATTCAATTATATTTTCTATAAGCAAGTGACCATTAAAAACTGGCACCATTGAAAAATCCTCATATAAAAGCATTGAATGGTTCCCCTTCCTACAGAAGGGTAATGGGGTTGATCCCAAATGTTTGATCCCTTGAGCAAGCAGCCTAATCCCCTACCTGCTGGATCTACAATTCATTGTAAATCGCTTTGATATAAATGCATCTGCCCAACGAGGAAATGAAATACTGATCTATTTTACAGCACTACAACTTGCATCCTCTAAATATAGCAACAAAAAAGACCCATGATGCATTCTGATGTATAAGCCATATAGTGGATGTTTGCGTGTCTGCATGTGTCAGCCATGCAGGTACACATCCTGGGAGCTGTGGCATTTATGCAATGCAGAATGAGACTGCTTTGCTTTGTCCAAACTCAAAACAACATTGTATTTCCCAACTATTCACAATGGCAACTTCTCTATTCACAATGGCATCATCCATGAGGATCTTACTGAGTGAGATGATTCTATGTGGACTGAAATTATGATTTATTAAATCTCTGGCAGACACAAGAGTTGATATAAAGGTAAAAAAAAGAAAAGCGATAGGGGAGGCCAATGTATGCATGTATTTATGTGAAACCTAGCCAGCCTTTCACATAAAGCCGTCATGTTGATTTCAAGCTTCGGCTCGCGCTGATCTTGCCTGGGCCAACTCAAACTTGGGCTTTTCCAACTGACTTCTCCCCTAAGTATCCTAAGTGCTAAATTAATAATACATGGCCAAATAATAAATAAATCAGAAACACGTCTCTTAAATTGTAACAATACGTGAAAACACCAACCCCATGGATTTACAAACTGCAGGTCCGTTCAGCGGTGGAGGTGTAGTTACAACGTCGGATGGGGACGGCCTTAAACCGACTGGAGGCAGGGCGGGAAAAGAGGGACCTTGGCAGGCGCGACGGCGTGCAGGTGGCTGTCACCGGCGAGCGAGGGAGGGCACTTCTGGCGCGCTCGGACGTCCTTGGCGCCCATCTGGCCGGCGCGCGTGCGTTTCGTTTGAAGTGAACCCTGAAGAAAGATCAGAGTCCTTCCTCCGCGAGGGGCTTCTTGTGAAACACTTACATTGGCGAATGAATACTTTATGCTAACGCTTTGCTAGCCTAGGACTTGTGTTGTCTTGGGAGGGAAACGGAGGAGGGGGAAATGTAGGGAAATGGTTGGAGAGAGACAACGAGAGATATATCTAGAGAGAGAGAGAGAGAGAGAGAGAGAGAGAGAGAGAGAGAGAGAGAGTGAGAGAGAGAGAGAGCAATAGACAGGTACTAAAAGATATTGCTGTTATAACTTGAGGTCTCGCATTGTAAATGAACTGTCAGAACCTAGCAAACCACAGTCGTTAACCTGCTACAGGCCTATAACTCTCTTCTTATAAAAGACCAACCTGGATAGTCTTTCATTACAATACTGATACCCTGATACAGAAAGAGCGTGGTAATGATTCAGGGCATTATGTTTAAGCTGATATCACCACCCTGTGGCGAGGTGCAGAGATGGGCCTACTGAATTATTCCGACATGCACTAACGTGCCCTATGTTATATTGTCCTTAAACACTTCTGTATTACCCACAGCTAAAGCCGAGTGACTTTAATGGATCAACCATCTTATCCTCTGAAAAAAATCAAATGAATTGCCTGTATCATAAAAGATCTCCTGATCCTTTATGACAGAGACGATGGGCCTACTATTGTATGCTGGTGTGTGGATGTCCTCGAAGTGAGCAAAGGAATAAAGAGGAGCAAGAAGGAGTTATGGGGAGAAGCCGGCCTAACATCAAGTAGATGAAGCTCTTCTGTGGTTTTCCCCCTTGGCTGCCGGCAGCAGAGAAGACTTCCTGTTCCGATGAATCAATACCGCTGAAAATAAATCGGATGTGGCTTAATGACGCTCTGCTGACGGTGGACGCCTATCGGAGACACACTGTTAGAAAGACCAGGAGTCATTTATGTGTCTCAAAAGTGCTTAGCCACCGCCTTAACTGGAAAGAGTTTAACACCGCTAATAGATTCCGGGGGATTTGAGGGATGAACGCCGCCATCGATTTTCATTTCTCTTTCCCTCGCTGCCCGTGCTAAAGTAGCTGGCTAGGTTACCTGACACTTTCCAGCTACGCTTTTTAATTTATCCAGACAGATGTATCTACATCAATTCACCACATAAGGCCCTATAACCCTGCTAATCATTCAACAGTGGTTCAGCGCAAGATTATTTTGACATAAAATAGTGCTCAGATGTTGGTTAGCTAATGGAGTGTGTGTAATTAAAAGGAACAAGAATTAGACATGTTCACTCAAACATTAGGCTTTTAGTGTGTGTGTGCATGCGTGCGTGCGCTTGTGTGTGCGTGTGTGTGTATTTACCGCACACACAAAATCCTTGTCCTAGGTAATTGTGACACATTAGCCAGATTCTTCTGCCCCAGCAAACCTTTAAAATGGTGGGCGGCATTTTAGCTTAGAAGTGCATGATCTTTACCATAATAAAACCCAGCTTCAGTGTGACAGCTGCACTCCACTGCCGTGGGGCTTCTTACTGGTGGAACATATATATATATATATATAAAAGGCCACTGTAACTAATACTCAATCTAGTGGTTCCCCACCGCCTCTCCAGCCTCCCCCACTCACCTCCCCATGAACACCTTGTTGGGTCCATTTCTCAAAGGGGTATAGCACCCTTCTTTCGCTGAATCCCCCTAGGCTCTATCCCTTTCAGCTGCCAGATTCCCATTGGACAAGAGGCTACGTTCAGGCTAGACGGCCACAACAATCCTTAATAGGAGCCACCGACCCAATTTAACACCGTGACAAGTAGTGTGACAGGAACGATGAAACCCTTCTAAATAGGGGTTGTATCAGTCACCGTTGGTACATGTCCCCCTCGCCCTACTCCCTGTGGCTGGGATCTGGCCCGCGTTGTCAGCAAGGGATAGAGTCTCTGTGAGAGGTGACCAACTGTACTGGTGGAAGAGGTCTTAAAGCACGACATTTGTGCAGGTTGAGTCCACTGCGGGTTTTTTTACGTTGTCGTGTCCTCAAGTACACGTAGATGTGCAAAGACTTTCCTGCTCGGCTGTGGTGACTCCTTGACACCCAGGGCCTGGGAGCAAGTTGTGGGAGAGGGTGTCTCCACTGCAGCTGAGCTAAGCGTCTGTGGAGTCAATGGAGACCTCGATAACTGTAACTGTTGATTTATCATGGTCTTTTTATTTTTAGACATAGCATGAACAAATTAAACAGTAGTACGTTCACAGCTCCCACATCTACATATGTGGCAGCTTTCCAGAGAATGGTAATTAAATGCCATGCTTTCAGATGCGTCTTAGTATTTGCATATGCTGAGAAGAGGTGTGAGCGCTTGATTCAAATCAAGAGTGGAGACTTAAACAACTGACAATTAGGCCTACTTTATAGTACATGTCAGGGCAATGTTAACATGGCCATGTGCGCAGTATCTTTGGGAAACCAAAGCATAAAAATAAAGGAATATCGATATCTTCCTAAAAGCGAACCTAATCCTTAGATTTATACGTTGTTCAAGGGGATTGTATATTTGATATTGTACAGCGTGATATTTCTACATTATACATTACACGTTTGTATGCATGTCACATTTTAATTTGCATGTATAAATGGAATGCGCTCACTATAAAATCGACTAGTTTTCAATTAAATGTCCTACATTTACACTTCTTCTTGGCTGCGTGACGGTTTGTGAAGTGCAGACTGAGGAACACACCAGTAAATTAAAAGGTTTGCTCAACTGAGGATGCTTGCTCGCTGTCTCTCTCTCTCTCTCTCTCTCTCTCTCGCTCTCTCTCTCTCTCTCATCAGAATGAGAGGTGTAGGCCTCAGGTGTAGACAGCTGTCACCGTGATCCACAGCCCCAGGCTCCCTCAGTAATGCGGGCCAAACAGCAAGACTGGCTGGCAATCATGCAGTCATTGTGGAGGGAATTGGAAATCAATTCTTGTCATCGCAGAACATAATTCCCTATTTGCGCAAGAGCCAAAAAGGTATTTGTGTTTAGACTGTGGCGGTTGTCACACACACACACCGGGAAAAAAACACCACAATATACTGAACCAACCCGAAGCAATAGCAAAGGAAAACACGATGGAAGAGACCTATTCTAAAAAGGTAAAGGGCCAAAAAAAGCAACATTCGGGCCACTATACGTGTCTGACACAGCTTGAATTACCGTGTCAAATCTGTTGGTGATTATTCAACATCAACTGGTGCATACATAACCCCCAGGCAAGACATTCGACCCCCTGAACAACAACTCTTACATTTAAAACACACTAATGACCCCTCCGTCTTTGGCGTCCTGGTCTCCCCTCGGGGCACATTCCTCATTAACAAGGCTCCTTGACAGACCTTCTCAACCAAGTGATGAGTTTTCTGAACAAACTCATCCAATTATTATTTTTTCCATTTTAGATCCAAATATATTCCACTTCCACAGTTGACTTGTTAATGAGGCCTGAGGCAGAGTTATACATACTATATTTTGTGTTTATTTATCGACATTATATTCATGGGGTTGTGTATTTTGAGTTGCAGTCAGGACTACCTGTGTGGGCGTAGCAGTAGCTGAGGTCTGAGAGCCCATACTGAATGTATGTAGGTCAGAGGGAGCATTGTGCATGGTTCAGTGATTAGCAATTCGGTGTGCTATTGTCCGTACTGGCAGTCGGCCGTGCCAGAGAGACCCAATCAGTACCAGTATCACGCCCCTACTCAGCCCCACTCCCTACTCCCTGCAGGCCTTTGCTCCTGGTGTGCCATCCATCCATCCATCATGTATTAAAAAGGTAGGCTGCACAAGGCCTCGGATGTCGGCAACCAGATAATATCAGACATGATGAAGGACAATCGATGACACATGTGAATCACAACCACCAAAAACATAATAACTGCTATTTCGTCATTCGTTTTTATTATTAGGTTTGTATTGTTACTAAACATCCGTGGCTTTTACTCAAAGTTTCAAGTTCAGTCAAATGTCTCCATCCCTAATTGGGTTGGCTGTGTGTAGAGGCCTTCTTAATCTTTTGGGGTGGTATTGCAGCAGCCTCCATGGCAGCAGTCCCCCGCTGTCAGACATGAGGTGGCACAGATGTGAGCCGCCACACATGTGATATTCAAGGTTTGTGTCATTTCGCTGTCATTTTGTGTTCTTGCTAGCGTCGGTGTGTTTGGTACGGGCTGGGTGGACCCTCGTCTTCATCTCTGCGTGCATGGAGCCCGAGACAAGAAAGCCCTTTGTGGCAGTCAGGTGCTGCTGCTCGTGGATTTTTTATAGGGCAACGGGCTCAGAACGCTGGGATGAAAATATAGATAACTGGACTAAGATCAGACAACGCAGTCTTCAAACGTCTAGCCTAAATAGGCCCACTTCAATTCATCTGAATATTGTTTTTTTTGTATTAAGATACTCTGCAAACTATGAGTGAAACGGCTTAAATATCTTTACTTGGAATGGTGTATTTTCTCACTTTACTGACTATTCTCACCTGCTTCAATTGATTGCTTCAATTGATTATGGCTGACTCTTATCAAATGCATTGCTTTGTTTGACTACAGATGAGTGGAAAACAACCTTATTTCCCCAAAGTAGTATATTAGTAGAGTATTCCATAAATTCTGTATGTTACAGGAGTCAATTTACAATCCAGTAGTTAAAAAAATATGGAATCACAATCCGGTTGCAACTCTTTGATCACACCATATGACCCAACATCCGATAAACATTTTTAACGGTTTGAGTGGCCTGACTGGAGCTGGTCCTTTAACAAAAGTTGCCAAACATTGTCAGACATAAACAGTGACGGACTGGGATTAAAAAACGGCCCTGGCATTTTCACCCACCAGCGGCCCACACGGGGACGCGCACGCACGCGCGTGCCCGCATTACACAGATATAACTTCACATGCACGGAAATAACACTCACTTTTGTAGCACCATTGGTGATGAACTCTCTAACTTTAATATGTATTCTGATCCAATGAAGTAGCCACACTTACTGTATCTGTCGCGACACTCCCTCCTGCAGCATTGGTCCCAATCTCTG
>JAOPUD010000145.1:9460856-9477043 GCA_027122715.1 Trisopterus minutus | reverse complement strand
ACACACACACACACACACACACACACACACACACACACACACACACACACACACACACACACACACACACACTAAAAGGGGCTGATTGGAATCGTTCCTTAACCCAATTCCCTATTATGGGGCCCACTGTTCCCCCTAAAGACCATTTATTGCAATTATATAACAAAACCATGTATTTGAGCTGTCTGAATTTGTCTTGTACACTTGTACTAATCAATTACGACCACAAATTGCCATAACAATTGTGTGGGGTGAACAGTTGCCGTGTTTGCTAAATTATGGAGTAGCATCCAGCTTCTGCACAGGAGCCGATACCTGTGGTGTGGCAGGTCGGGTATTTTGGTGTCTTTTTTTTTTTTTTTAATCAAAACCTCTATGGAGAAAATTATTATTATCATTATTATTATTATTATTTTTACCTCCGGAACCACACTGTTGCGCTCTATTGGAGTTATGGGCAGCCCTGTCAAATGTCGTCTTGTCGCATAGCAGAAACAATGCACTAGAGGGCAGTACTGCTGCACCCTACACTGAACTGCACCAGAGCAAGACGTTCACCACATCCGCCCTGGCTGCTGCCTGTATTTACGTTACGGTGCCCCTGTCCGATTAGCCAATGGCTTAGAAGGCATCAAGATCGTTAGCTTTTTCTTTATTTTCCTTTTATTTCATTTCTGGATGTATATGGTTCATGAGATGGCGATCACCGGCTTACAATGAAACTCCGGGTTCAGTATGACGGGTAACGCTGAGCTTGTATAACGCAAACACTGAACAGCTGTAAGGTTAGCTAGCATAACTAGTAAACAAACCTGCACAGACTCGCGTAGACCCGGCTGATCTCACCGTGTGTACTGATAACCTGATTCACTGAGCGCATGTCTGGCTTTTCCAATCGCAATGTGTTGTAATCACTGAGTGTCTAATGCTATTCATATTGCATTGCGGTAACCCGCTATCGTCACCTGTGTCACGGTATTATTGTTTAGCTTAAATACGTTGCACTGACTAAAACCATGCATTGATAAAGATATCCGACCACAAACAGTGGACGTGAAGGATTGCCTTCACCTAATGATCTCGGTGACATAAATGATACATATGTTTAGCTGAAGCTACCTACATAATGCTCAAGTGACGCTGACCCAGGGGAGATATGTACATGTCATCTCTAGATTCAAGTTTCACTTTCTTCTTTGTCTTGTTGTTCTCCGAAGCTGTGAAAGTAGAAGAGCATCAAAACTGAAGGAGTCCCTGACTGTAATGCAGCCCAATTCAGACGAGCGAGATGCCCACGCAGGAAACGGTTTGTCTCTGAATCTGCAACCAGAACATCTGACCAAAACACAGACCCCCACCGGAGCTCCGGCCCAGCCCGAGAGCGGAGAGGTGCATGTACACATGACCGGCGAATCGGGGGAGACCAGTGCAGGGGGGGCCTCATCTCGGAGGTCCAGAGCCAGCTCCCACAGTCACTCCCATTCACATGGACACAGCAGGGCGCATGCACATGAGCCTGAGCCTGCGGAGTCCGACATGGACTCGGGAGAAAGCAGCTCCTCCTTCTCGGAGCTCCGCTACCTCTACCACTGGATCCAAAAGAGTCTTCCTTTCCTCGTCATCCTCGGCTCAAAGTTGGTTATACAACATGCTCTGGGTAAGATCATGGCCAAAAAAAAGCTGCATCCCTTAAGCTGCGCTCAACAACAAGAGATGGTTGTCTAAAAGGTTCTCCTCTACGTGTTGCAGGCTTGGCAGTAGGCTTTGGCCTCTTCATGACTTTTCTGTATGTGAATAAAAGCCTTCAAACCCAGGTCTTTCTTCAGGTGAGTTAGCCAATAGCATAATAACACCTCGTGTCTCTTAATAGCTGTGTCTTGTGTATGGATCATTCAGTGTGGTGGCTCTGGTGTCCTTTGCAGGATCGTCACTCCAAGCTGCAGTGTGTGTGGCTTCTGTTGTTCATGACCTTGTCCACCTCCCTCCTGTACTACACCTTCCTCCCAGAGAGCCTTCACTACTGGTAGGACGCTTGTCTTCTTATCTCAGACCAGACAGGAAGCAAACTAGGCTGAACTATCTATTATATTTATTATTTACACAGCTAGGCTGAACACAAACTACTCTTTTTTTTCTCCCATTTGTCTTTTATTGGCAGCATATCAGCGAATGATGATTAATATAATCATCTAAATAGATGTAGGGAAAACGTATTATACGTACAGTATAGAATGATCATATATCATTGTCACATGTTTCATTTCTCGATTGTAAAACAATGAGATGCTGTTGGCGGGTTCAAACAGGACTTTCTGAAAGCCTGATCCCAGACTGACGCCCGTTGGTTTCTCCGTGCACCCAGCCTCATCTTCCTGGGTCCCAGCATCGAGCCCCTGGGGTTCTGGGAGGTGCTATGGACCGTCGGCGTCACCAACTTCATCATCAAGTTCCTCATGATGGGAACCAAGTGCCTTATTCTGCTGCCACCCTCCTCGCTGCTCTCCTTCAGGAGCCAGGTAGAGTCAGGCTCACAGCCCACGCACCACCAAAGCAAACCGTCCAAACCGCGCCTCGTTGCTCAAAGCAAACCGTTGACTATCGCAGGCCGCTTTATTTGATCAGTGCAAGTGAGTCACTGATGATTAAAACACAAAAGGTGTTCGGATTAGTAAATGAGTATTTACTAACAGAAAACAGTTAACGGTTAGTCATGGTTTTCTAAAGGTGGTCATGTTTACTAAAGGTGTTCATGTTGACTAAAGCTATTCATTAATACACGTCATCCATTTAGTGTTTTTTATGTTTTCATGACTGACCCTAATCCTTACCCATATGTGAATGATACATAAAAATGCTTATGTTAATTCATGTTTTGTTAAAGTACCCTTTATTGTAAAGGTTTACGTTTATGTTCAGAGGGAATAAACTTTAAACGTAATGAATTTCCTGTCCATGAAAGATCATCATTCTACTGCCGTGGTAAAGGCTGAATTCCATAAGTCATTCCCTCATCTGCATTTGTTCCCACTGGAGTAAGTTAGAAGAGTGGCCTAAAGGGGCCACCATAGCATCATCAGGTTGAGGGTGAATAGTGTTTCTTAGGACATAGGGCCATAAAGAACATCAGAAGGCTCGGCTTTAACAACACCAAAGCAGCCAAAACCACTAGCTGCTCCTACTTGTCTCCTCCAGGGTAATCTACTTGCCCACCCAAAGCAGGGTATAGTACATTGTTTTGGAACATAGCAACTGTGTTATCTGTTAGCATCATGTTAACTCTGTTGTGCTAATCTGCCATGCCAGGGCCGGTGGCTAATGCTAACAGAGGAGCTAGGCCAGATTTACCAGGCCCTGGCCCCGGTGCCTCTGTGGTTCCGCTACCTGGTCACCTACCAGGAGGTGGACGGCAACACAGGCCTGACCCTGGGGGTCCTGCTGGCTCTGGTCTACCTCATAATGAAGGTAACCCCCCCCGCCACCGCCGCCGCTGCCGCTACTACTGTTGGATATTTATCAGCCCACCTGAGACTTTCTGCTGTTTCATTGGTGCTTGAGAACATGGTTTCATCATGTACGGATTAACGGTAGTTTGGTTTTGTCTGTCCCTTTTGCAGCTTTTAGGGTTGTACAGCCAGCGGTTGGCCATCACCAAGACTGTGAGGATATTTTCCAAGGGCGAGGTACGTTTGAGCACAGACTTCTTTTATTGGAGCGCTGACTATATTAGGCGTGGTTCTGCTGAGTGTTTTTTGGGTCGGCTTCTGAAACTCCATCCTACAATCGTATTGGTGTTAGGCTTCATTCAAGTTTTAAACTTGTTTTTTCTTTGTTTATATTTTGTATATGTTTCTGCAGAAACACGTATACCATGAATTATTAACATGTGTGTCTACTTCACTCACTGTACCTTTATAGGGAAACATGAGTTAGCCAATCAGAGGCGAGCGGGTTTGTAACAATGTGCTGTTCTGTTGTGTCAGCATACGGGAATGCCGGCCAGCAGGAGTCAGTGTAGCGAGGCGGGAGACGTGTGTCCCATCTGCCAGGCGGAGTACCGGGACCCTCGCTCCCTAGTCTGCCAGGTACGTGGCAGGACTAGTATCTGTTTGTGGCTGAATGGGTTCAAGTTGGTAGTGGTTGATCCACGTTTTAAGCACATTTCTAAGCACATGATGTACTTTTTATTTTTTGATAGCGTGCATTATGAACATGCAGACGTTTCTAGACGTTCGGCCAGTTTAAAAGTTAGAAAAGATTGTCTCTCCTACAACAACAATACCATGTTCATTACTAGTGAAGTGTGATATTGTGTTTATTTTTCCATGCTTAACCCTCTTGGAGTACCCTACCACTCTACTTCATGCAGAAGATGTTTAAAGGTCTCGTGACATGCCACCAGGCGTGAGAGTGATCAGCCGTTACATGCCGTTTTGGAAATCTGCCCCTTATGACGTCACAGGTGGGCGTGTCCCCCTAGATATATGACGGATAGACATTTGCCACAGTCCACTGGGAAGGCCGGTAGGCTGATCTATCCAGCACACATCCAGGTGGCCCACTTGTGATGTCTTAATGGACTAATTTCCAAAACGGCTTGTAACGGCTAATCACATCCACACCTGGTGGCATGTCGTGGCAGCTTTAAGAAAGAAAAAAAAGCAGAATTAATAAGGAAATGATGGACATTAATAAACACTTTATTTATTTATTTTTGGACCTTTCTGGCCTTGGACAAATTAAAAACCCTCCCCTTGGCCATGCTTAAATGCGGCGTGTCCCCTGTCTCCCGCTGTGCGTGTGCTGCAGCATGTGTTCTGTGACGAGTGCATCGCGCTGTGGTTCAACCGGGAGAAGAGCTGCCCGCTGTGCCGCACCGTCATCACAGAGAAGGTGTACAAGTGGAGGGACGGCGCCACCTCCCCTCACCTGCAGATCTATTGACTCCTCCGCCAGGACACGCGCTTTTTTAACCCCCTCCTCATAGTTATCGATATGTGTGTGTGTGTGTGTGTGTGTGTTTTGGATGTGTGTTTGGTGCGTGAGCTTTCATGGCTGACAATAGACCCTTTTCCCAGAGACGGCGTTGTAGGATAAACACAGGTGTCGCTCATTACACTGATTTGGGGTGAGCTACGTTTAGGTCTCGGGGGATGGGTCATGTACTTGTCTTTACTCGTTCTATGACCTGTGCCTTGAGACATAAGAAAGCTGCAGACCCATGATTGATGACCTGTGTTGTTCGGTGACGGCGCCTCTGACAAGAGTCTGTACTCACTGACTGTAACTGACGTCTTAACTGTGTATCTGTGGGGGGGGGCACACTAAGGTTTTGTGTTTCGTAATCCCCCCTGTGTCAATGTGGTTTTCTCAAACATTGTGTTTGGATTTACTTTACGTCCATTTAGAAATGTCTACCATTTCATCATTTTTAATGATTTTTTTTTTGTATAGGGTCAATAATGTTGGACACCTTCTAAAGTGTTTTGATTTTATTATTTGTTATATTTACTCCCACCATCCATTTTATTTGGTTCAAGATCTTTTCCCCCATTTGCGATTATTTAATCATTTTTTCCCAATGACAGAATGAACCATGTTTCTGTTTGTTTCACCTTGGCAGGGGAGCTGCCACACCTGTTGGCACATCAGATGTGTCCGGCAGGAATTCAGAATGTAGTAAAATATATAAATATATAGATTATAAATACACTGTATATAGTATATACACTATAAGATTGGAATACGATTACTATGAGCACGATTAAGACCACCCACCCAAAAACAAGAAAGGTTATGTATAACTGATTCCCTTTTTTGAATATTTTCACTTTTGCTTTGTTTTTCCCATGTAATACGAGACATTGAAATTAGTTTGATCCAAACATGAAACTATTTTTCTATAGATGTGATTTATAGCCTCCTTTCATTTCTAAAACCAAAGATTGTGAGCACCTACTATTTTATTACAGTAAAATACTGAACTCTGTCTCTTTCCTGATTTTTGTATTACAACCACACACCGATGTAAAGCTTGCAATTGAAGCTTTTATTTAAATTGTGAGTCAGAGTGCTGCCTTGTTGCAAGAGAGAAAATGTGTACTTCCCATATCGTTGCCCTTGATATGTATTACCAATGGCCAGTACAATAGGCTACCATTTTACCCAACGTATTTGGCCAGTTTGTTGAGAAGACTACAGGTTAATTATTGACACTGCCTTAACTGAAGTGCAAGTACTTCAAGTAGGAGGGTAGTGCAAAAACTTTGTCCTTGAACATTCAGGTCAAAGGACCTTCATAATTATTCTCTGAATAGGAGACCTCACATGAATGCTGAGCTCCCAGTACACACACACACACACACACACACACAATAGAGTAACCTAAACCTGAAGATAATCATATAAACAAGAGTAACTTAGAGCTTCAATCAAATTGAGAAAAATAAACATGTGAACTGCTGAGTCCAGTCCTGTTGGCTGCAAGATCTTCAACCAAAATGTTAAATTAATTTGGGTATATATATATATATAAAAAACAATTATTTTTTATTTAAAAAAATAATAATATTGTAATAATTTGTGTGACTGTATCGATATAATTGTGTCCGCAAAAATATCGCGATACTGGAATCGAACAGAATTTTGTTGCTCACCACTAGGATAGTAGGCATGACAATCAACCCTTATGCAATCAATTATAGCCTATGCTGCTATCCACCAACGTGGCTGTTTAGGCATTTAACTATATGTGTTCTACTGTTATGCTGCCTATGTTATGAATTAAACAACCAGGCAATGAGAAAAGCTTGGAATTTAGACAGTAACATTGACCTACCTGTCGAGTTTATGGCAGGCAACTTCAGCGTCCCTTTGAAAATTGTAATCCTTCATTAGCTCTTTAAAGGTCCCATGACATGCCGTTTTCAAAATCTGTCTCTTATGACATCACAGGTGGGCGTGTCCACCTAGATGTGTGCTGGATAGCTCAGTCTGCCAGCCTACCCAGTAGACTAGCAAAGGTTGCTCATCTATCCACCACACATCTAGGTGGACATGCCCACCTGTGATGTCATAAGAGACAGATTTTCAAAACAGCTTGTAACGGCTAATCGCTCACACACACCTGGTGGTATAATATGTCCCCTTTAATATAGTTTCAAGTTGCTTTTCACATGCTTCTCTCCTCTCTCTCTCTGTATAGGCCTACCATCTAACGGAAATCCAGACCCACATCTAGAAATCTGTAGGGTCTGGCAACGAGTAATGAAAGTGGCCCAACTCGAGGGGCGGCACCAAGCATGTGATTGGTTAATGTTCTGGGCCAGGGGAATCGGGGAGTGAGTATATTGCTCATACCCAGAGTGACTCACTGAGCAAATTCACATTGTGCACTCGCGAGAACTCTGGATTTCCAGGGTGATCTAATCCACCAAGATGACAAAATAATGTAGAGTGAAAGAGCATGCTTCTTTGTAGACTTGGTGAAGAGATCAATAGGGGGCAGCAAAGTGTCGAAAAAATGTTCTTCCAAACTAACGCTAATAGGACATCATACCAAAACATTAGTTTAACATTTTACAAATACGTGAAAAAAGGCATTTGTTTTACATATGCCATATTCAGAAAATCTTGTTCAATACTTAAAATTATCAAAATATATTTCAGCCAGATTTCTATGAATTCAGCCATCTATTAAGACACATAAGAAGCAAAGAAAGTTATATCATCAGTGAATTTCATGTTTTATTAGTATATTTTATGGGCTTTTTTTGTGCCTTAATAGACAGGACTCACTGTATTAATGCACAGGCAAGGCGGTATTTCCATAATAGTATTGCAATTTTGGTGAACAGGACTTTCCTGTATATACTTCAAGTAGTTTGGAAAATTGACATCAAAAAAAATCTTTTCATATTATTGTTTGATTCAGCAGAAGAGGCTATATTTTTTCAAAATTTCTGAACCTCAATGACATGACTTTTGATAGTCAGGCCTCAACATTTTCCATGTACATTTCCCACAGCTAGGGAGCGCTCAATTCATATTTGAAAATAAGGGTTTAAACTTTTTCATTTTATTTGTTATATACATGATGCTAATTAACATCTACCCCATGTCACAATCTTCAATTTGTAATGTAATGTTCTCTGTAGACATTGTAGTGTGCTGGCAACTGAAATGCATTAGTCTGATGACACCAGAACACTTTAAACTCAACTTCTGGACCACAGTGTACAACAGTGTGTACAACAGTAAAGACCTCTTACTCGAAATACAAAGTAAACTCAACCAATATGGAGCCATCCAGGTACAGTTAAATAAGCATATAATCTTCAAAGCATTTGATCAAACTTACTTTTTATGCTTTATAATTATATTCAATAATCTTGAGGTTTCACATTCACTTTTTTGTGCCTGCCATAACTTAACTATATCTTTTGTTAAGGCAACTTGAAATCAAAGATTTTATTAAAAAGATATTCAAATGTACATTAAATAATAACATAAGTAAAACAGTGTCCACAATTTGGAAATAAAAAAGCTGCACTCGAAGTTTCATTACATTGACAAAAATAATACAATTATTTGTATGACAATATAAAGGAACATAAATAGAGCCTTTTAGCAGATTTGTAAACATTCTGTGTACTATCATAGCGTATTATCGACATTGTTTGCATAGTGGAACTAAGTAATGGGTTGAAAACAACCGAGCAGATTAATATAGATTTGTTATTAGTGAGATGTGGTTAATGATAGTGTGATTTCTCATTCACTTGACATGGGAAGGTTTACTTGACAACTTAAAAGGTTGGTGGAACCTGGAGGTAAATTAAGAAGGTTCTTGATCAATCTAGAGGTTCCAACTGAAGGCATTTTTTCCACTTAAAAAATGGACTCTCAAACCAAAACAATCAAATTAACTTTTTCATTCAAGGAATGATTGACAGAATCAAGACTGGTGATCAATTAACGTTAAATGGTCACAGTCATCCACGGCTGATGACCGGAGGCAAGTAGTATCAGTTGAAACAGTACTAACGATAAAAAGAAAAAAAAGAAAACTATTGGCCTTTCAATACAGTGCTTTTGGTCAGTCAATCAAAATAGCCATTTTAATGCAACAAAAAAAATTATGTTATCAGGTTACTTTCCCCCCCATCCCATCAAAAGTGTTTTTTTTTTTAAACAGTTTCACTCAGTTAAAGTGACCTTGTAGTAACCTTATTTGCATCTTGGACCATCTGTAGTTTGGGCCCGACCCCATAGTCACAAATAGCAGCTTTAAAGTACGTTTTATAAACACATGCACTCCAACCAGGTTTGGTTGGATCGTGCAGTCCACGATTGGTTCCTGTTCAACGCAATGCACAGTAGGCGTCCACTGGGCCAACAGGCACACCACAAAATACAACGGAACGGGTCTCCGGACTCGACGCAAGCATTCAAAACATAAAAACATAATAGTTTAGTTTCTGTCTGCAGGAATACTCGCTATGTGCGGGCAAGATAAGTGACACACGCACACAAAACAAGAAAGAAAAGAAAAAGGCATTTTAAAGTGGGTTTACATTCACCACAAGTTCAACTTCCACATGACTTCCACTGAGGATTTCTGGGGACAGCATTGAGTTGGACCAGTGGTGCATAAAGGCAACATTTCCATATTGACTCTGGGTGGGAGTGATGCTTTCTGCTCAAATATCCCATCAGTCTATTCAGAGCCGCTTTCCAGCAATGCCCTGCCGCTAGTCCCCTGCTGTGTGTTCAAGTGTACAGGCATTATAAAAAGGCAATGTGATTTCTCCAACACAGAGGCATTAAGGGATGGAAGATTGAAAAACATGGGAGTACTACATTCGTTGAGGAATTGTCAACGTTTTTTTTACCGACGAGAGTTCATTGTAGAATAATGCCACCTTCTGTTATGGCCTTATAATGGATGCTGTGTTCATCTAGGATAAACCGTCACCCTCAACAGATAAACTACTGACCTTAGAAAACACTCAAGGCTCAACACTGTAGTTTTGAAGTAATAGCACCAGTAAAGGACAGCAGTAAGCCTGCACAGCAAGCCAGAGACCAATAAGTCACCCTCATTGGCTCTCACAGCGGATAACCTGGCCAATGAGTTGGCGTGTCTGAAGAGCAAAAGGTCCCTGTGACAGGTCCAACCTTAAAAAAAATAAAGTATTCTATTGGTTATCTTCAAAGACTGAGTGAACCAGGCTCAGCCAATAAGGAGGAGTGTTGTGTCGTGGGAAGGCGGGAACTCCCTGAAGAGGAGCTGGTGATTGGTGCGTATCCAAAGCGGTGAATCAACCGTTTTGAACCATTGTGAATAAACACAAAAAAAACAGAACACACAATGGAGGGGCCTTTAGGAGAGGTGCTCAGGTCCAGGGGGCGGGGGGGGCGAGGGGGGCTACGCTAACGTCATAAGTTCAAGCGCAGGTGCTCGGGCCGCTTGGAGTTCATGGGGTAGGCCTGCTTCTTGAAGGGGGTGCTGCAGCCGAAGCTGGCGGGCCGGCGGATGGGCAGCGGCGCTGACGCCTCCGAGCTGCTGTGGCCGCCCACGTCCATGTGCTCCACGCCGGCCGACACCTCGGCGGGCTGGTGGCCCCCCGTGCCGCGGGCCGCCACCAGGGGCGGGGGGCCCGACAGCAGAGGGGCCCGGGGCCAGATGTCCCCGTTGGAGAACTTGACAGGGCTGGGGGGTGATAAAAAAAAAAGAAAAAAAAGAGAAAGAGAAAGAGAGAGAGAGAGAGAGGGAGAGAGAGAGTAAACGGTACGCTCAACATTTTAGTAAGCACTGAATAAATGTATATCCATATTTAAAATAAAACCACAACTGGAGGGGGCTATCCGAAACAGAAAGGTAGAGCAAGACGATGCTCTTTCTTAACGGAACACATGTCATAAATACGGTATCACGTGGTGAATTAGCGGTAAAAGGCCCATTTAGTGCTTCTGGAGAATTGTAAGTCATCCCTGGAAACTAAAGCGACTCATGAATGCATTCTCCTCAGAACAATCAGTTAGTGGTCAGGAGGAACGCTGCAGCGACCCGCCCACGGCCGTTACCTCACAGGTGTCCTGGGACTCCCGGGGAACCGGCGCGGCGAGCGGACCTTGGGCTCAAAGGAGAACTTCTCCTTCAGGTTTTCCAGAACGGAAGGAGCGACGTACGTGAAACCCTGAGGGGGAAGAGAAAACAAGGCGGGCAGCCCACTGCTTCAGAACCCCGCGTCTTTCCAAAAACAGCCCACCGCTGATGATGAGCAACGCCATGCTGACTGGAGCCCCTTATGCAACGCAGCGCTTCCAGGAAGGGACCAGAACAGACATCAACCTATTCTCGGAACAACCTACTCCTTAAGAAGAAGGGGGTGGGCTGAAACAAGAAGTCCACTCAATGTTTTTTATTTCCGAAGGTCTAATCAAAACAAGGCCGTTGCAGCGTTGCCAGGGGACACTTGACTTACGATGCCACATGCTGGACCTTTGTTCATCCTCATCAATATCCTCTAAGGCTGCCACTAATGATTATTCTCATAGTTGATCCATCTGGTGATTTGATAAATTGATTACTGCTCAAGTCTCATCAAATGTTATTATCAATAAAGTTACCAGGGTCAAAAGTTGTGTCTTAAATGTTCTTTTTTTATCTGACAAGCAGCCATGCAATATAAACAATTCCTTTTTTATAATGATTCATGAACCAAATATTTGAATTGAACTACAACATTAAGCAGCAAAAGTTATTATTTGTATTTGAAGTACATTTATATTATTATTATTACTACTACTCAATTATCCAAATTTGATTTGATAAATTTTCTGTCAATCGATGAATCGACTAATCACGCAGACCAATCATCATGGACACTGTGTGGCATCAGTTGAGTTTGAACAAACTGAGGTTGGAATTGAAGTTGTAAGTTCGTTTTTTTATTATGTTATTTAGAAAACTAATTTGGGCCACAATATTGGGGGCGAGGAGGAGGAAGTAGCTACCAGGAAGACTTGGTTGGCACTCTCGCTCAGGGTGGAGTCATCGGGGCTGTCCACCGGGGGCTGGCTGGTGAACTTGGAGTCAAACTGGCTGAAATCGTCGGCCGATTGCTGCCGGGGAAGAAGAGGGGCGAGACGGACGGTTGGTAAGTAAGTAAGTAACTGTATTGATCAGAGTACTTACTTCTACGATAATCCCTGGGGAAAGGGTTTCAGAAACCAAAACAGTTGAATATAGTGAAGAATACAGAGAGATAACAGATGAAGATACAGTTGACAATGCATGGTCATTCAGCAGATGCTCTGACCAGAAACAATGTGGATTCCGATACATGTTCATGTAATTATGGAGCAGGTAGGGGCGACGGAAACCTTTCTTCCCTTCCCTTCCACCCGGGACTCTAACACCCTGAACCACGACCCCTTTCCTCCCCCCAAGGTCAAACGTAAATAAGACACAGCGGGCTTGTTCCGCCGTCTCCCAGGGGAGCGGTTAAACGGGGTGGGCCGGACTCACCAGAAAGGGCTTGAAGGGGGGCTCCACGTTGCGGGCCAGGAGCTCGTCCCAGTTGACGTGGCGGAAGAAGGAGTGTGCCTGGGGGAGGACCGCCAACGGAACAAGGGGTTTAACGGGGCATGAAAAGGGTTTTTACGTCCTTTGAGGAATGCTCTTTGAACCGGGGGCGAGGTAAAACAAGTCGATAACTGCCGTGTTCTGCAGGTCACCATGGGTTGTAGGCCTTCTCCTATTCTAACGGCACGGAGCAAAGCTTGGGCCTTTTTTTAATGTTCTTCAGAAATGGCGTGTTTTGTTTCATATTAGTGTGGAGCCCCGTACCATTTCTTGAAAGTCACACTGATGCCAATTATATATTCAAACATGAATGTGCACCCATTCATTTTTTCAAGGATGCATTAAAAATGTCTACATGACATTCCCTGACACATGCGCAACTACATGCGGGGGATTATGGCGCTTGTGAGTTATATAGCATTAATCCATTTGTCTCCGGATGGTGTTCTACCCCCCCAGACCTGGCTCTCACCTGGACCTCTGAGGAGTCCCCGGGTCCTCCTCCCAGCCGCGCAGAGGCGTTGCGTTTTAGCAGCTGGAGGGGAGAGCGAGCGAGAGAGAGAAAGAGAGAGAGCGAGAGAGAGGCGTTATTGGACTGAATAGGACTTCACATTAAGAGCGTTCCAGAGGAATGAGACTTTGGTTACCATATTGTACTGGAGGGACTATTAAAAAGGGGATTATTGTACAGTATCTCTTATAAATGTTTTTTGCCTGCACACTTTATGCAGCTCATGTTGCAGAATCAGAAATACTTTATTGATCCCAAGGAGGGCATTGGATCACTTTACACTTCCATTCTAGAATATAAATATATTCGAGCATGCCGCTTGGGCGGAATCAAGTCCAAAATAAAGTCTACGCCGTTGCATTGTTGTCGAGACTGAAATAGGTTTGCTGGCCAACGAGTAGTGGCTGGCCCGGGTAGGCCCGGATCCCCCGCTTTTGACAAGTTTTGATATTTCTACATAAGAGGCGAATTAAGAAAGTACCCTGCCCTAAACAATAGCTTAACTAAAACTCCATTAACCAGGATTTGTCTCACATAAAATAAATGTGCTCAATGGATTAAAACTCGCTTTTTCCTTTATTAATGCTACGTTACGCATTTATGTGGAGGACTATTCAGAATGACCATATTACTGTAATAACCATGATGTAATGTCAATATACATGTTAACACTTTTGCAGTTTTTTCTTTTTTTATGACTATTATTGTTGAGCAATGGATTCTGGTGTTAAATAAAAAAAAAGGTCTGTTTACCCTTTTCAGCAGTTCCCTGGCCTCCTTAGTGAGGTACGGTGGGAGGTTGAGTTTGCACTTCAAGATCTTGTCGATGGTCTTCTTTCGGTTTTCTCCTGTGAACGGTGGCTGCGAGGGGAGAAAGAAAGGTACACAATCAACTAACATAACTTCAACATAAACTAAGTTACAGCAGCAAAGAACAGTGAAAATGAAACCGGACCAATCAAAAAATTAAGAATAGAGTGGAATATCTGCAACATAAATGGCTATTGGACAAATACATGTATGAGAATAAACCATGGAGAAATTAAAAAAAAAATGGTATTTGCATTTAAGAAAATTATATATATAATTATATATATTATAAATATTATAACTGATCCTTCTAGCGGCAGCAGGTATACTCACAGCTCCAGTGAGCATGTCATACATGAGGGCGCCTAGGCTCCACCAGTCCACCGCCCGGTTATGGCCGCTTCGCGTCAGGATCTCTGGGGCCCTGGCGGAGGAGGAGCAGGAGGAGCAGGAGGTGCAGGAGGTGCAGGAGGTGCAGGAGGCGGGGACCGAGAGAGAGCCATGGTCAAGGGATGTCAAGTGTGCAAGTGAAATACATTGCAGGGATTTAAGTTTGTACAGGTAGGCAGGGGGGAAAACATAAAACGAATCCTAAGTTAATAAGGAATAAATGAAACGTACATGTACTCTATCGTCCCGCAGAAGGTGTGTGTGACCGTGCCGTCGTGGATGGACTCTTTGCACAGGCCAAAGTCGGTCAGCTTCACATGACCTAGAGGGGCGGAGGAGGAAGACGACGAGGGGGATTGAATAAGAAGGATCATAATGAAGCCTGTTTTCTCCAGGGTTCGGTTTGGTGGTTTATTGGAGTAGTGGTGGTAGATACCTTTATTGTTGAGCATGATGTTCTCCGGCTTGAGGTCCCGGTAGATGATGCCCTTCTGATGCAGGTGGCCCAGAGCCATCGAGATCTCAGCCAAGTAGAAGCTGTTGGATCGATTGATCAAATATAAACGTTCGGGTAAGGGAAGTCTTTGGCAGAGTTATGAAGTCATGACTCAAACTGTGCTTGCTCAAACTTGCTCAGAACAAATTTTAGTGGACAGAAGAATGGGTTGGAGTGCGTTTCATTGTCACAGCACTTAAAGAGATGAAACCCTCCGCGTTCAGGGTCCATTCGGTGTCTACCTGGGACACTATCGAGGCCGTAGGACGAAGCTGACCTCCACCACTGTTTCATTAGAGATTAAAAGTGGTGGTTTGTGTACAGACTGCAGGACTGTAAAGGTGAACTTTGGAGGAGGACAGTTGAAATCTAGGGCCAGATCTACGCTGATAATTACTAACTGTGGACTGAACACACACACACACACACACACACACACACACACACACACACACACACACACACACGCGCACACACGCAGGAAACCAAAGCGAAGCGGGTCACATGTGGAAACAGCGAACGCCAGGACACATTTTTCCAGGATTTTTTGGTTGTCTGCGGAGAAGACGACCCTGTGGTATGAAGTGGAAACGCTAACAACAGCTGTCCAGCAGAGCACTGGCGTGACATCACAGCGTGTCCTACCACGCCGTGTCTTCCATGAAGATCCCCTCCCGCTCCAGCTGCATGAACAGCTCCCCGCCTGCAACAAACCCACATGGAAAATGGCCGTCAAAGAGCTATTTATCAAGCAGGGGTTCTTACACTTCACACACACACACACACCATCTCGGGGACCCTGAAGACAATTTAAGCGCGTCTGGGGGACCTGACTGCAAACTCAGGAAACTCTTGAGCACACTGGAATAGGTGCTCCTCTCAGAGAGGCCCTGGTGTTGACAGGCTGCGACCCGCCTCCAACTGGATCACGAAACATTTTGGTTTTAAAAATCACTGTATTAAAGTATCGCATAGCTACCATTAGAAATAAGGCTAATTCAAAATTTTAAAATGCCAGGAAATTGTGGGGTTAGGGTGGTAGGCGTCCTTGAGCAGGATATGAAATCTCCTCACGCTACTCCTTGTTTCTGTGTTCCCCAGAAGTCGCTTTGGACCTGTAGGTGCTGCTCAATGACTAAGCTGTCATAGAAATAGTATAAAATAAACATGGTAGCCTTGTTTAAAATACGACATGTAAACCCATTGACCTTTTTTTCCCGTAATGGCGAAAGCCAAGCTCCCATCTACCCTTACTTTAGTCAGAAAAAGAACATGGGAAGCTTTGAGCCATTGACATAGAATTCCTTTGTGAAAGAAACTGTGTGTGTGTGTGTGTGTGTGTGTGTGTGTGTGTGTGTGTGTGTGTGTGTGTGTGTGTGTGTGTGTGTGTG
>JAOPUD010000145.1:9347153-9357410 GCA_027122715.1 Trisopterus minutus | reverse complement strand
ACACACACACACACACACACACACACACACACACACACACACACACACACACACACACACACACACACAAAATGTCTAAGGGATAAGTCAGTCAGCAATGACTGATCTAGTGGGAACTAACTCTTACGAAACAGAGCTGACAAGAGGACATGAAACCATGGCCCTTGCATAACCACATGGGCACATCAAATGGTAAGAGGGGAAACGGATGTTGAAAAAAAAAAAAAGGAAAACGAAGCAGATTTATGCAGAATCAAATGGGAAATCAATTAAATAAAATGTGATTACATTTATTTAATCACAAATTGGCACCCACAATATTCTCACCCCTTCACAACAGTGACAAGTACAGCTAAGGAAAAATGATGGTATGTGAGCATTCAAGCTATGGTTTGAAATCTAAATCCTGTTTCACTATATAAACGGCCTAATCACATACAAGCAGAGATATATTACTTTTTTCTATTTCTTTTTTGTTGATAGTTAAATTGACACATTAAACAGTGAATTTTATTAGCACCCAGTTCCAAATCTTAAAAGGTAATGGTCCAAGTTCTGCACCGAGAGTAATCAGATGGCCACAGCTTATACCAAATGTATATATATATTATGGTTTATACAGTGCATGTGTGTTTATGGAGCACGGTACCGGTACCGGCACTTTGCCCGGAATGGTGGATTCGAAAAACAGGATTTAAATTTCCGCAATGGAATAGTTAAATTTTAACTCACCGTCTGCATACACATAAGAAAGCGGTAAAGGAAAAAAAAAAGAACAAACAAAACACAAAAACAGAGAAAAACAAAAAACAAAAAACACAAAAAGTCAAAGCAATTGTGGCTGCTAGACAAAAAAATGCATAACACACTACTTCTGAATATAATGGTAACAGATACATTGCCAATTAAATACTGTTCAACAGAAAAGTTTAAATAGCTTGATGTATGAGAACTTAAACTGATAACTTTTAAAATATACATAAAGACGACAATGGGACAAATATTGACACCATTTCATGTCTATGATCGTCACATAATCAAAACAAGAACTACAAGGCAATGGCTTAGACGGACACAACGCTCAAATAAACTCACAAATCCCCACTGCTAAGCTTGACACACGGGGGTAGACATGGACTCAACTGGCCTTGGCACTGCCGTACCTTTAAGTGCGATGACCTTGCTGGCGGGGTTCATGATGGCACTGTCGGCAGAGATGGGCCTGCGGATGGGGGTGTTGGGGTCGGCCATGTCTATGATCACCACCTGCGCCTGCTCGCCCACCTTCTCCCGGATGCAGATGAACTTGTCCGACTCCATGGTCAGCGTGCTGAAGCCAATGTTTGCCGGGTTGATGCCCAGGTTCTGGAGCTGGGGGAATTGAAGGAAGCAAGCGAGGCGTTGAGAGCAGGTAATGAGTAGGGGCCAGTTGGCTTGCTGTGACTGACCAAAATATGAGGAGGAAATGTTTGCGTTTCAATTATACATAAATTATCTAAACTGACAATAAATTTTCTGGCGCGTATCTAACTATTCATTCATTACAGCACGTCCTTCTAGCATGGGGCAGAGGGGGCAAAGGTTATAATAGTCCCTAGGGTAGTTCCTTTCCTATTGAGTGTAATTAAACCTGACAAACTACAGCTCTGCTCTAACACACTTTGAGGCTATATTTCCCAGGAAAGAACATTTGGCAAATGGCCAGGAAACCGGGCCCAGCAGTTTTAATCTTTGCTTTGCTCCTCTCATTAAATAAACCATATCAAATGTAAATGTCAAGGCCAGAGTGGCTTTGTTCAACTCTAAAAGGCAGAATGATGTCTGCATCGGAGAACGGCAGCAGCTCGCCGAGTGGGCGAGGTCATTTCAACGGTCAGCTGATAGCCCCCGCCACAGCTGGTGATGTCATGGAGCCTGACACAGAGCAATGGTCCTCTGGACACAGTCTGCTTAGGCTGAGAGCAGCTGGGTGGGGAGCCCATCTAGAGCCAAGATCCTTTTCACAGGGAACGGAAAAAAGAAAACATCCAGTTTCTGTGAGACTGTCTGCAACTCAAGTTTATTTCCGATGCAACCTGGATAGCAATAAAGGCCAAGCGTCTTGAGCACAGCTCCTCACTCGGCTACCTCAGATAAAGGCAGGGTCCAAAATTAGCACCTGCAACCACACATGGCTGATAGTTTTCTGTGAAAAGGCAGAATTCAAAAAGTACTTTTTGGGATTCTGGATGCAGGTCATGCCCCACCATAACGCTGTACCCAGCCAAGTGCAACCAGACAGAAGTCAGCTTTACACACGGTCATAACCTGCCAGTCACAACAGAACAAAGCAGCGCCTTCTCTCACCATGCATATGAGGAACACATCAGACCATAGCCTGCATGTAAACAATGCTGTGGGAAGTCAGTGTGTTGACACCAGCAGGCAATATGCTACATAATACAATGATAGAAATGGTACGATACAGGATTAGACAAGAGAAAAGGGTCATGTATTCAACTTAGTTCCAAAGGGCTTTTTTCTTCATTGGCTCTTGTGAGAATGAAACGTAACTTGCATCCTCTTTCTTTTTCTTTGTGACAATGGGTTAAATTTTGAGGTTGTAACGAAGGATTAAGGTGATAATCTTCCCCAATTCAAGTGATTATACCATTTAAATCCAGCCAGTCTTGTGAAAGGAAGAATGTGAAGCAGCCCAAACTGACAGCTATCATCTAGCTTAGCTGTGTGAAGGCTCCAATACTAGGCGTGTCTAAATATTGTTGCATTTGGCATGGCCTGCAGACAGATGTTATAAACTAAACAGCATCAAACAACCACGGTTAACAAAACCCATATCCCATCTACTTGAGCTGCGCCGTGGATGTACAACAATATATACGCAAATCCTCTGCGCAGTCATCATACATAAATGACGAAAGCTGCATCTTAGACTTTGCAAATATGGGATGCCATTGTGTTGACTCAACATGACAACTGAATCCTGATCAGCCACCTGATCAGCCACCTTTAACTGCCTGTCCCACAAGGCCAGGCAGCCAGAACCCTCATTGTTTTCCGTTGAGTAGTCCCCACCAAAAGAGCAAGGCTAGGTGGCCGTTTATCTACAGCACTAGGACCGTCCTATCGTTGAGATGTTTCTGGCCCCCTCCTAATCAGCAAACACAAACCCCAGTTCCAGGAAGTAGCCCAGCGTAACGGGAGCACCTTGTTTTATCAATGACAGAGCACGCCCTACTGCCGGCACCACCCTCATTCTTTCACGTGCATGTAATCTGGCTGGCTCTGCTGGCAGTGACGTTGCCGAATATTATGACAGGGCAACTGTTACAACCCTGCTTTGACAGACAATGACACCAATACTTTGCCCTCCTCATTATAGTATTTTACTTTTTTATTATCTTTCAAGTACTGCCCATTGCCTAGTACTGCCTAGTACTGAGGCCTGCACCCAAACCCCTCCTGCTAACCTTCAATGACAAACAATAGAAGTAGCAGTACAGCAGGAGGGGGATTTATTGTGTTTATTGGTGCAGGATGCAACACACTACGCAGTTCAAAAGACCGTCACAATGTTTGTGCCACTGTTCCACCAAACAGAACGTCAGAAGACCCCATTCTATAAGTACTACTTGGATGAAAATGTGAACACGTTCCTCTATATAGAAACCGAGGCGACTGGAGCGTTCAATTTCTCTGTGGATGGCTGCAGATGGATTTTCATAGAGCTGTAGTAGGGGTCCTACGGGGTTAGCAAGAGAGACGGCCCCTACACTGAAACCATTCAGGACAGACGTGTCATCTTGCACGCTCAATCCGTCCACCTGATTCTAGGGTATCAGCAGAACGCCTGTTCATTCAGGAGGGAAAAAAAGCGCTTTTCAAACACGGTGCTCACAAGTCACCTGAAAGGAAAGGAAAACAAGTTAAACCATTTCAACAGATGTTGTGCTACTGGGTGGCCATAGCATGGTTGGTCCGACTGGTTTAATATGGTCAAACAGATCTGAGCTACGGCTCCTGTGACGTCAGAGACTAGGAATTTGCCTGAAAGCAGGTCAAACCAGCTCAATGTGGGCTAGCCTGCGCTAGCTAGGAACAGGACAGCTAATGCTAGCCTGGCATACAATACAGAGGGATACTCCAGAACCACACACTAGACCTCAAGCTCAATTAAATAATGTGTGACTATCTCTGGACATGGAGAAGCAACAAGTGACAGGAATCAAACTTGATTTCCATCAGATCAAACTCAACAGCCCACTGGTTTATACAGATGATTTATCTGTGGTCATTTTGTTTTGGAGTAAAATAAAAAAAAATTGTTTATCATTTGATATGATATGATTTAGTTTGCATTCAACCAGTTGAGTTTTTCAACATTACAGGCAAGCACTTAAGTCACACTTTGAACTTTGGAGCCGGGCTGATATAATCTCCTTGTGCTGAACCATAGCGAACAGTGTGGTCTAGAATACACACTACTTTCCCACCAGGAATTCTTGTCTCAAAAATGAATAATATTTAAAGCAACAGTCCTGTAGCATTACAGTAACAAGGCAAAAAAATTATTGTGCTAATAGTCGATATGTTGGAAAAATAAAAAGTCAGGAACCACCAGCAACTATTCCTCGTGATCCAGAGGGAGGAGCCCAATCTGTTGATTTGACCAGTTAGCTTTTCCTTTGAAGGCACCTTGCTCAGCAGAAAAGAGGCCCAGGCGCAGCCTACCAACGCAAAGTTCAAGGAGGGCCAGGGAAGGATGTACCATGCAATGTGCTGAGGCTTGCAGCGCACAAACTGCAGCGCACCCCGACCGGAAACCAGGAGCCCATTGTCTACCGGGGGCTGAAACAACAGGCTGCTCCACTACCATGTGACCATTGGAAGGCAGTGGGAGGTTTGAGGGGGGGGGACAGGCATGTGACCAGTGGAGGGAGGATGAAGATGAGGGCTGCCGAGATAACCAGAGAAAGTGGAGGAACAAAAAGGGGAAGGATTGCATGCGTTTGAACTTCCTATCCATTTCCACTTCAAGCTAGTTTTGCTGAGTTGGTTTTGAGATTTGAGCATCCCCGCTCTCCCAAATGCACGCTCGTGTTGTAAAATTTGGAATGTCAAGTTTTCAGCAAATCTATATCCTGACCAGCCTATCACGAGAGATGAGCAACAGGTCAGTCCCCAGCAGAGTTCAAAGTGCACATTGCAAATTGTAGCCGAGTGCGAAACCATAAAACCTTCCCGTCAAGGTTCCAGTAGTATTTAAGTTAAATTACACATGCAGTTAACCTATTTGGATTCACTATTACACTACAACACTTACTCCTTTGTACTGTATCCACGGAGGTCTTTCCAAATCACAAAAATGTTTTGTTACCACCTTTAGCCTTGCAAGTTCTATGTAGGAAAAGTCCCTACAGCTCAAATGTCCACACTTCTCCAATGTATGAGAATGTGCCAACACTACCTGCAGGAGCATAGCCTAGAAAGGCCATCCATGTCAAAGGAAGAAATTGTCTATGTTACCTATCTGGAAGAGTACAATCATCAAGATGAAAATCCATTATCAGAAAATAATGAAAAAAACTGACTTGCTTTGATTTGCAGTTTGCCAATCTTGCTAGGAAGGCCGTTGGTCAGAATTGTCTTAGATCAAAGCAAATAAACATCTATAAGAGATAAAGCCAAACTACAAGATTCTAACAAAGTGATATTAAACATCTGGGAGAAGAGTACTCCGTCAGCTGAACTCCTATATACTGTTGTTTAAATGGATGATATATAAAAATGCAAGCTGTGCAAATGAACCGGATGAATGAGAAGAGAATTTTGGCAAGGGCATATCCCTTGCCAAAAAAATATACCATTTAAAGTCAAGAACAATAATCATAGTAAAGCTTTAAGTTTGCAAACATCATGACAATTCCCGTTATCATGTGACCAAACAATGAATCACTAACCAAGAAGTAGAAGAAGTAGCTTAAGCCCTCTGCAAAAAGTGCTTTAATACACATTGATGCATTACAAGACTGATCAAATACTGTATGATATGTTGATATACGCCAAACAAGGCACAAAGCTAGAAACTAGTCTCCTTGTACTGAAGCTCAGCATCATCAAAGACCACAATACGAGCTGACGTCAAGGGCACCCCAGTCTAGCTATTTTCTTGTACGGAGGAACCAGGGGCAATCTCCCTGTGCTGCAGTTTTCATGGTGTGATGATGAGCAGTCATCTCTGCACCTTTGCACCACCTGACAGTCGGATATTTATGAGCAAACTCCACAGTAAAATACAGACGTAAACCTGACAGCCTGACTGATCTCTGCAGCACACACAGCAAGAGTTTAAACATAAAAACCCTGGCGTACTAATTTGAGTAATTCAAAGAATTGTTTGGAGGGCAAAGGGGAACCAATATTGTGCATTGATGTAGGACATGGAATGCATGCAACGGCATAGGACTACTGCCATGCCTTGGTGCTCGCAGCTACCTTGGTAACGTGTTAAGTCACACAAATGACCTTGACTTCTCAATGACAAAGAAATCACAGTTAGATTGCCATTGCTTATCAAGGAGAGACTGTGTGCTGCAATGAGCACAGAAATTACTTGAATTGTAAAAACTACTAATGTTCTAGACATAGGAATTCACATATGGAAAAAATGTGATACGAAAATAGTCCTTCACATTTCAAGTGTCAACATGTCATTTTCTAAGAAAAATATAACATCACTACACAAGAAAAAGTTGTATCTGATAAAGCAGCAGATATAGACATTAAATAACGATGACCGACCACTATTGCAGTGCAATTCAATACTCTATAGTACAAATCTATCAGCCCCAATATACAATCAGGCAATATAAAATATTCATGTTTTTCGTTTCGTTATTAGTCATGTTTTGAAATAATAACCTGTATTTAAACCAAGTACACGGATGTTCTAAAGTATTAAAATAACACATTAGAACACCCGGCATTAGTGTCTAAACAACAGGAAGGCTTCTAACCAATGTTGGCATGAATTAAAAAGAAAAAGATCTGTTGATACTCTGTGGTACACATTGAACTAATTCTTACTCAGACAAGGTAAAACATATTAAAAGACGATGAATCATTGGAAAAGGTTTAAACACTGGGCCAAAGCTCTCAGTCTTATCGTCAGTAATATAGGCCATTCACGATGACATCTTTATCTTAAAAATGTATACCACATTTGGACAAACAACTGCTGGTCTTCAAGCAGTGAGGTAGGCGGGTTGCCTGTCTCGGTTTGAGTCTCACGTGAACGAGAAACGATGATTTATTGATCAGCTCAAAAGATCTTGCAAGCGAACAGTCTTAATCCGTTTCAAATCCAGACGCTTTTCGAAGCAAGCCTTCTCACTTCCTCTACCTGATCGAATGGAATTAGAACCGCCATAACATAAAAGTGGTGAAGGAATAGCAATAACTTGACATACCGATCAAAAGTAAATCAGTTACTTGTAGCAGTCAAAGACCCAACTATCCATTACCAACATATCAAACAAAATGTCACTGACAACCAATCTGTTGGTATAATTTAATATTTTCCAACAAATTTCTTCCATTACATTACCGTTCAATCTGTCACATTACTTAACCGGAAAGAAACACACCTTTGGACTGAATAAACGGTCACGACTCGAGATCGAGATCGTTCACCGCTGCAGGTAATCACGTCTCGGACATGAGTTTCGGGTTGCTACGGCGGACCAGTGTAGTTTATGGTTCAACCGATTCAACACAATAAACGTCAGCACAGTGAAGTACAACAGTATCGGATGTCACCAATCGTGTTTAGACAAACAATAAAGACGTAGACCGGCATTGCCAACGGCAAGTGTAGCAGGCTAGGGTTTCGACGGCAGAGCCACACTGCTCAGTGGGATAAACGTCATCCACACTGGTTAGCTAGTTAGCATCGCCCTGCACTAGCTGATTGAGCTAGCAGGCTCAATTAGCCAGCGGTAGCATTCACTGGTGGGCTTGTAGACGACCCGAAGACATCGCGGTTTCAACAAGTAAACGAACAACGGACCCAACATTTGCGACATTTCTACCGCTTCATTCATCGGCATTACCTGCAGGTGCTCCTGGAAGCGGATAGGCAGGATCTGAGCCATGGCGGTGTCTCTACTCTCCTCCTATATGCTCTAATGCTAACAAACTACGACTTCTTCCCTCAGATCCTAGCCGGAGAGCCAGGGGACGGCTGTTGTAAAGTCCCAGTAGATGAATACCACGCGTTGTTCTTGAACGTGTTAGCAGAATGTTGGCGGTATTATTTCACTTTAAACTATGTACTCGCTGGCTTCCCCCTAGCTAGTTAGTGCCGCTACACTGTCTCCCTGGACCTGCAATGGCGGTGGAGGTTGGTCAGCGCTCAGCAGAGGAAACATTCCGGAAATGAATGTGTACTCATGGCGGCGGAGGGATACTCATTCCAATGGCAGATCAAAAAGTAAAAATGGTTAACGAAATATACTAGGTGTTACACATATGCACACTGAAATATGTATTCTGCTACGAAAAGCACGTTAACGTTTACTTCGAAATGAGATGTAACACAGTTTTAGAGTTGGAAAATGGGCACTATTTCTTTGCGATTTGCCCTTTAATTTTTGCCACATCATTCGTCTTTGTGAATTAACGTCAGTTCCTACTTGTTTACCACAGTCGAACGCCACCAATGAGAATACACCGCGCACATTACGGAATTTCAATTTCTCAGGAAAGTTAAATGAATACCCTTTTTCTTCTTTCCTAGCTATGTTCTTCCACATACACAATGCATTGAATGTAATATCGAGATAATTATTTGAACTGAAATATTGTACATTTTACACAAATGCCTGTCTTCGGGTTTTGAATATAACAGTTTATGTTTTGTTAGAAAAAAATATTATACAATCAGACTTTAGGCATGGTCTGTTGTAAAGCAAAATATTATTCAGTTAATCATAGCTCAACACACACACACACACACACACACACACACACACACACACACACACACACACACACACACACATTCCTCTGTATCATGAAAAGTGCTATATAAATGCATTTATTATTATTATTATTATTATTATTATTATTATTATTATTATGATCATCCTGTTCCTAAACGTACAATCATCTTTTTACTCTGCACAGTGGGAAGAAAAATATATATTCATAACATTTCTAGTTGTAACCTATCAACGCCTTTCTCATCACTTACATTTATCAATGAACATTAAAATACAAATATGTAGGTCCAAGGGTAAACTATAGTGAACACTTCCCCTTTTTTATGTACGCAACTATGGTGGCCACAGGATGTTAAAGCATTGCTTAATCAAACTCGGCTGGTTGAGAAACTTGACCATCGCTGACCCCACAGAAGGGATGCTCTGTATTCGCTGAGCTAGCAGTTGGCGTCTCAGGAACTGAATGGTCACTGATTTTAAAGCAGAATTGATCAGTATGCAGCGTTTGTTTGCACCGTTTTTCAGAGAATAACCAACATTAGGCTATTCTTTTGTTCCTTTGATATTCTTCGTCCTCATTTTTTTCAATGTGACAAAGCACCACTGAACATTTTCACACAAACACTAAATAGGACGGTGGCAAACCAAAACTCTCTTTTATTGCCTGTGTGTTTCTTTAAAAGCACCACATCGCCTTGTTCACCTGAATAGGATTTATTTGCTGTTGCCATGGAGATACCGAGACTGTGTCACCCATAGTGAGGCAGTGTATCATATCTTAAGAAATATAAATAAACGCATCTTTCGGACACAACAGGGTATGATCAGCCTCAAGCCACAAACAGAAGCAATGCTGCTTTTGCTCTTGTAACTTCTAATAAGCAACCTGAATATGATCATGTGTTTCCTGGTTAAGACCCCACCCCTGGGATGAAGTAAACAAGAGACACTCAGTGAAACACTGACTCTATAACCCAGCCTTTTTTTAAATAGAAATGGAGATCAGCCATAAAGAAAAGGTAACTGTGTCATGCAGATATCTGGCTGTTAAGACTCTCTTTGTTGGCAAGGGTTTAGGCACAGATGGGAGCGTTGTGTCTTCCTGTCGATTGGAAGACTGCCCCCCAGAGATACAGAAAGGAGGGAGTGGATTTGACACTAGTATCCGGAGCTGGTTTTAAGAAGCCACAAAGGCTCTCTGTCTGCTCTCTCTCTCTCTCTCTCTCTCTCTCTCTCTCTCTCTCGCTCTCTCTCT
>JAOPUD010000145.1:9335333-9347021 GCA_027122715.1 Trisopterus minutus | reverse complement strand
TCTCTCTCTCTCTCTCTCTCTCTCTCTCTCTCTCTCTCTCTCTCTCTCTCTCTCTCTCTCTCTCTCTCTCTCTAGTTTTCACTAAAAGAGAGCCTGGTCATATCAACATTTCAAACACACATTCATCATCATATCACCACTGTTGATTCTTCTGTTATTTGATCAATCTGCATTGAAAGTCCTGATGTTTGCATGGACATGCCTTCCCATGCCTTCCCAATCACTGTTTCTGTCTTTGTGGCTTTACCTGAATGCTTCTGATGGTTGAATTTGAAAATGGAGGCAGAAAGAAAAACAGATTAGGCCAGTATTATCCTTGAAACAACATGCAAACCAGAGAACATTATTACTATCACAATTATGCACTAATACTAACAATTGTTAATGTTTAGGCACACAAGAGGGGGTGCAATGTGGGATTGTAGACGTTAGGTATCAATTATTTCTGATAGACATAAACTCACCGACTTAAACTCACCAAATCACCTATTTCATAATTGATTTTGATAGTGATTCATCATCTTCTTACACAAAACGTACTGGACATATTAACAATAATAAGCAATGTGAGGGACCAAGCATATCCACCTCACAGGAAGGAATGGTGAGGGACAAAAGGTGTCCCTTTAACAAAGAAGGGTTTTATTGTTGCCACAAAAATACAACAAAAATCCTTCTCAAACATGCGGCATGGAAGATCGATGGCTGTTTCTTGCTGGGTGAACACAACTTCAGTAAACTCCCTTAATACCTGCTGTCTGCACGGCACCCACAACAGGCTACTCCGATACTCTACCAACCATGCTGCCACAATACCACCACTGGGAATTGGCTGTACGCTTGCTTAATCACACCAAGCCACATCAGCTGGCCTAGTCTGCAGATGAGGGTGAGAACTCCCAGGTGAGGAACCCTCCCCAGGGAGTGGAGCTACCCAGGGTGCTGATTTGTGCCCTGCTATCCGGTACTATTGGGGTGCTGAATATCTGTGGGCGTCGTTATATGCCAGTCTATTACTATTTGATATGCTGGTATCATCCCTTTGGCTATGCAAGCTATATTTTGCAATGGTATGTACATATGATGCAATGATAAAGTGATGTTTCCGGCATTATGCACATAACCCTGTGCTTATACAATTATGGCATAGCTCATAAAGAATAAAATATCAATATATATAAATAAATTACAAGTAAAAAATGACTCAGCTCACAATAATGTCCATACAACACTTTGTGCAACACCATAGGGTTTAATATGACACTGCTTTGGTTGAGGAAGGCATCTGTCATGATCGATATTCGGTGTCATTTTCTTATCCGTCTCTTCCTTGGCTCCTTTAGATTCAAATTCAAAGTGTTTTCCTGAATGTTGTGCCGATGTCTTCAGTGTTTGTTCCACACCATTGGTGTCCCGTCCTACCAGCTGTGTCAGATAATTAATATGAACAAGCACACATTGAAGGCTCAGTCCAGTGTCAGTCGCTTGTTTGTCTGATGTGTTTTGCGTTTAAATATCCAAAATATTCTTGACACGTGTGTTCCATATCTGTGTTGTGTGTTTGGCTCCGAGCTGCTGTTTTATCTTGAAACTGATGTTGCACTCCACGTTTTAGGCCCTATGTACATTCCTTTAAACACAACCAAGTTAGATTAAAAGTCATCAGAGTGAGTAGGCAGGAGACTTTCATAACTGAATAACTGAATAACAGAGTTTGTTCCACTCTAACTGGCTGTGCAACTGTGTGAAGCAAACTAGCATAGCACTGCTGGCTGGTTGGCATGAGTGGGAGGGATTTTGGGAGTGTCAATGGTAATATTAGTGTAAACAAAGAGAACTGGCCAACATATTTTATTTGTAGTATCAGTTGTGAGTTGGGGTTTTATTGATAACATTATTATAGGGTTAACTATGGATCAGCATGAATATGTCCAGGTTATTTGCGCTATGAGCTAGTTTAAATGTTACACATTGGGACTAGAATTAAAGTGTTCACAGATACAACTGCACTATCTTTATGCAATCTTTATGTCACTTGTTTTCATTATTGTATTTTCGAATTCGACTGGATTTTTTAAGGATACATGAAGTGAATGTTGAAGTGGTTAGCAAGGTCTACATATGGATTTTGTAAGGCTACTTACATGTGCTCCCTACCAAGGGGGTATTCAACAATTACAACAGACATACAACTCAATACATTTCCAATTCTAGACATGATTCTTCACTCAAAACATTTTGTCATTAATGCAATGAAACCCTTTATGAACGTGTCTGCTTGGTAGACTAAATCTGCACATGACGGTGTACCGGTATGTTGGTCTTGGAATTGTGCTCAATATATTTCTTAACAAGATTAAACTAAATTAACATTTGCATTATCGGGGAGATAAATATGTAACTTTACTTTGTTATTAAAAGGCATTTATAATATTATTGTGCAAATACTTTAAGAGTATAACACGTTTAAATCCCACAGAAGAGGTTTTGGCGCGTAGCTGTCCAGGGTCCTGTAGCAGCGTCCCCCGACGGCGGGAACGGCGGCTTGTTTACTGGTAGCGTGTACAACAGTAACCAGCTGGATAGACTACTAAATGTAACTAGGTCGATGCAACTACATTAAAATATGTTTTAACACTTGAGTGTTATCCCCAAGAGTTAAAACGTCCCGCATTTTAGCTCCAGGGAAAGCATTTGAGCTTTTAGGAAAGTCCACATTTGACGAGTTAACGCTAGCCACTGTGGGCTAGTTCGGTGGCTAATCCCTTCGTTAGGCTACTGGCATACAATTAGAAATAGATTGAGGGAAGAACATACTCTCAACAGTATGAAAAGACACGAAGACCAACAAGAAAGGCCAACAGCAGGTTGGCAAAAATGTCTTTAGTAGCTTTTTTATTCGTTGTTTTTTTTTTGGATTCGTTTGACTATTAAATACAGCATAGTTGAAACACCTTTTATGTGTACTTATTACTGAATGGGACCGTGTCTCCTCTAGGATGCCTCTCTGTGCCACTCTTTAACCAGAAGAAAAGGACCAGAATGCCCGTGACATCCAATCCTTCAGAGAAAGACTTCGGCGTCAGCAACGAGTGCATGCCAAGTACTAGTTCATTTAACAGCGCACAAGGTGAAGTAATGATCGTGTCACGATCTGGGAGAAAATCCACATATCCACTTATCCCGCCTGCTTTTAGCCACAAGGTGGCAGTGCATACGGACAATATGTGGCTTAAGAAGGTATCCTTATGCATGTCTCTTTCTCAGAGTGTATGTATTGTTTGTCCTTAAGGAGGTTACCAGGCTTCAAGTTACTCTACCAGTACACCCCAGGGCTACTTTTGGAACAGACAGAGTAACCCTCAGCCTTATCAGCAGTCCCAGCCGAGTGGTGGCAAGCAGCCTGCACCCGGACCAGCCCCTACCATTAGAACCTGTGCACCCCTACCACACCCCTACAAACCTGGGAATTCGAGGTACCCCTGAACGCCTACTATAATATGGTCCAATCATATTAAACCATTTTTTCTTCACTTATCTTCACACATGTTACTCATAAATCTAGCATACCAAGGACATACTTTGTGTGCACATAATTGTAGGCTACAAATTGCACTGATCACCAATAATGTGATTTACAACACAACTCAAAATAGAATACTTTTTAAGACATACCTATTGTAAAATCTACAAAAAATTGTCTTTAGTCAGATGAACCAACAGGACTCCTCGGCCACCGCTAACCGGAGACAAACCAACTACCACCCCCCTGCCTACACCAATGAAAGGACTCAGGTCCAGGCTTCGTCTGGACCTGAAAGAGGTTTTTCTCAAATGGGTCAGCATGGATCCTATTCACAGGCCAGTTCTCCAAATAACCTCTACACCCAACCGCCCAGACCTCCCCTCCCTCAGCCCAGCCGGCCTCTTGCTCACACAGAAAACACACAAAACACTTCCTGGCGATTTAAACCCACTAACATCCAGGGTTCACAAAGAGCCCCCGTGGAAACAAACCACAGCACATTTGGCTCTCAGAGTGCCTCCGGGCCACCATCACAGGTAAGACAACCTTTGCAAATACTAACAATTCTATTAAGTCTCATACTTTTGTGTTGATTGTGAAAGCTTATTGGCTGAATCCTAGGCTTTGCTGCAAAACTTTAACGTCAACAAAAGTATAATAAAAATATGTCTACTTACTGATCATTATGATGCATACTAATATTATTGTTGTAGTCGATGCCAAAGACCCAACCAGCCTTTCAGATTCAGAAGACAGCCACAGGTAAATCATTGAGGATACTCACAGCTGTTATTGCTGGCATGAGACACTGGAGCCAGTTCAAGGACAGAGCACCATACCTGTTTGAGATATTTGGTTAGTCACGTTGAGTTATGTAACTCTTACTGGATGCTTATATGCTATCCATCTGATGCCATCTGACAGGCTGTGCTTCTTGTCTGCAGCTACTTTGGACTCTGCTGTAACAATGGGCTCACATGGATCCAAGAGCTTCCTCCTAAGAGATGGGAAGGCTACTGTGCAGTGTGTCTACTATGAGAACGTAAGGGCCATGATGACCTGGAGTCAGTCAGTATGTGTATAGTGGCTAGGGAGGTTCGACTCCCAACCCAAAAGTGGGAGTGTGTTCGATCCCCGATGTCGAGTGACCAACATGTAAGAAGTAAACTAGTGAAGATAAGTCTACTAACCATGCCATGACACATCTATGGAAAGGGGACATTTCTCCATCTGGAATTATTTCCGTACATCTTTGTAGCATTGACGATGCTACACGCAGGTGGCTTTTACAGGGCTACTCCATAAAGGGGACACAGGGTGGTGATGTTGTAACCAGTGTATTGCCTAGGTCAAGTGTAATATATAAAGAGCAGGAGGGAGTGTGTGTGGAGATGGCTGGTTTACCTGTGCATTTAGATTGCTCAATGTATAACAGGTGTGCACCCTCACCAAGCCCCAGATTCCAATCAGTCTGTTTCGGCCAAGATGAGTCTGCTTAAATCAGCCATCATCCACACACACTCAATCTTATGTTATCTTAAATAGATCAGAAGTAAAAGGCACACTTCCTGGCTACAAGAAGGTTCATTACAAAAGGCCAGGTTTAAGGTTTGATTCTCGCCTATAAAGGTGCTCACTGTAAACCTTCCCTAAACTGTGCCTTAATTTGGCCTTAATAGCGCCTTTCCATGTACCTATCTGTCGTTTAAATGCCCATAACAGGAGCAGGAGCTGCCCCGGCTGATCCGTGGGCAGGTCCAGCGCTGTGTGGGCAACTACGACCATGCCAAGGACCTCCTGACATGTGTGTCCGTCCGGCCCGCTCTGCCCTCAGAGCACAGGAATGCCCAGGAAGCCGTCAAAGCCTGCAATGTAGAGATGAGGGTGCTGGTCAAGTCATTCAGTGAAGTCTGAGCAGAAGCAGCTTCCTTGGCTGAGGAAATACTACATATTGTTAATGAGTTATATTCTCTATTTATGTATTAATATATGGGATATTTACATGAAAAATAGGTCACCTGCGATATGTTATGTGATTTGTCCAACATACTACTACAGGTCTTACCTGTAAGGGGCGCTGTTGTCATGTTCTATATTTGTGAGTAGAAAGTTGTGTTTCAGGTAGTTTGAAAATATATATAGTATAATTTATTCTATATCTTAAATGTAGAAGTTAGATTGCATTTCCAGCACTCCCAGCAAAATTAAATGTGTTTTTCTTCAGTTTTTGAAATTTTATTGCAAAGAAAATTCACAGAACAGCAAATATTGTCAGAGCGCTTGATCAGGGAAGACCATTAAAGATGAGGTTACAGCTGAAACGTAAACCTTGAAAGAGGGGTTGGCTTAGAATGAAGTTTGAAATCACGTACAATTATTAATTTATTTAAAGTCAAACATTACAATGAAAAACTCAATACTTATACGCTACGAAAACAGTTTTACCAGTGCCGAGATTTGACACAGAAGGGTAGAACAAATTGGGGCATTGTTTCCGTCCAGTGCAGTAATGCCATTCATTTGTACAGTCAAGCACAGTATAAGGTCCAATACAATACCAACACATTATTCTTCATATTTCAAAAAAATACATCAACATAATTACAGTTATTTTTCAAGGGCAAGACATTATGGATTCAAACTAAATGTTGGCATTTTTAAAGGTTAAACGTAATTAAACTCATTCATTAAGAATAGTTAACACTTATATAAAAGGTAGTCTATTTTGATGAAGTTGGCAGTGCACAGGGTAAGTAATTGGGAAATATGTTTTGTCTGTGGAACATCACAGGAATAATCAGTCAGAGGAGGTGGAGAACGAGTGGATCTCAAGGACATGCACCGTGTTTCACATTTGATGTGAAGAACGTGTTAACTTTACATTACCTGAAGCCAAGGTTCAATTGGTTCAGTTCTTACCTCTGCAATTTCAAATCCAAATACTACAGGGACTCCAGGAATAGGTCTATTAGAGGGATGTCACAGCCTTTTAATTTAACGATTAGAGTGGCTTTCTGCCTCTGGGTAAAGTCAAAACAGGCCAGGGTGTAATTGAATATAAGTACATCAGTTTCTATCTCTGTGCCATTATTTCCATGGTGTAGAAGCTTTTGTAAACTTGCTTCCTAGACATTTCCAAAGTTCATCAGATCACATTTATTACACTGAAGTACAGAAGAAACACTTTACCACAGAGAGAGAGAGAGAAAGAAATACAACTAAAAGTAATACACCTTACACATCAAGATCCAGTTATTCATAAGTAGGTAACCTGATAAGAGTATTGAACATGTTCATCTTGGTTATGTTAAAAGGCACAAGTTGGTATGGTCGGACGATCACATTTAAAATCCAGATCAAAATGTTCTTGCAATAACAAACCCCAACCAATCATGCATGTTTCACTGTAATCCATTCTATCCCTGCCTTTTGCGTGTTTCAATTTGATCTTGAATCTGAGAACGAGATTCAAGTGCGTTTTATGCAGAAGACCAAAAATAAATATGCAGGGTTACCAAAGCCAAACAGATCACACAAAGAATTCTGGGGGGGGAAAGGGTTGAAGCAAAGACGCAGTATTTCCCACATCAACTGATCACAAAGCATCTTAAAAACATTGACTTTTGACAACTAGTATATTACTTTATAATGTAATTCCTCTTCAGGAGAACAAAGGGTTTCCATGCTTCTTGCCGGCAGGTCGAGGCTGTGTGTAATGGTAGCTTTCTGTGTAAAATGTCCAACTTTTGTCCAACTTTGCAAACCTTTAGAGCTGACAGTTTGAGATCAGCTGCTGTCTAATTTGGTCACACCTCTGTCAAGAACGTCCATAATCCAAGAGAACTGGTAAGAATGTCTTGATCATTTGTCCAACCTTTAAAATCCAGCTCCATATTTACAATCCAATGGCATCCAAAATAAGTCACTAGATGCGAGGACTTGAAAGTCAAGGGTCCATTTTTATTTCCACGCTCATTTGAAGTTGCAATCCATTCCAACTTTCACCTTCAGAAGTCCAATAACCAATCATATTATAATGTCACAAGCTCTTTAAATGAAAATGTCCTTATTTTCACAATGACAGAAACTTCTTCTGGGGCAGAGTAATGACGCTTGACATTCGCCTTGTCCAGACAGCGTGGGAGATAAATGAGAATTTTATACTACTGCAATTACCAACAAACAATTAAAAATAGAAGGGAGTAGTCAGGCATTTGGAGGGTTTCCCTTTAATACATCAGTAGGAATGTCTGCCATATGTTTGCATTTATGTAAAAAGAGGTTAATCTCCTTCCAGACAACAAAGGTATACACTAACAAGCTGAGGATCATAGGAATGACAACAAAACAGTTTGTTATAACAAACTAAAACAAACAAACCAAAGACTATCCTGTGCACATTATTTTTGTTTAGTCTTACGATAAAGGAAGTCAGTCGAGCCGTGTGGTTCGTTGGCTCAGTAAATACCGGCTCTTTAAAAACAGCATCCTAGTTGTATTCTTTTTTGATGGGACATGCTAGGCCACGCCTCTCTCTCCCCGACCCCAGAACAAGGAAGCAGAGCGGATAGGGGCGATGGTGAGTCATCGATGGAGAGAGAGAGAGAGAGAGAGAGAGAGGGGGGGGGGGGGGAACCGCGGGGGGCGTCGACCCTAAAGCAATGCACTATAAGAGAGTGGGCAGGGGGGTCGGAGACAGCTGCTCCTTGGGCGCGTATTTGGCGAAGAAGGGCAAGAAGAGGGTGAGCATCACTCCCACGATGGCCAGCATGTAGCCCCAGCCTATCTGACAGTCCCCCGCGTTGTAGATGTCAGAGTTACCGCAGAAGGAGCGCACCAGGCTGGAGTTCAGGCCGAAGGGGTACACCAGCAGACCGGAGCCCATGATGAACACTGCAGGACAGGGTGGGGGGGGGGGTGGGGGAGGAGAGAGAACACAACGCTGGGTCACAGGACATAATAGCAGAATGAGACACACACACTGCTCCCTGGTGGAGGGACAGGGTTAGTGCACAAACATTGCATGACAGCTGACCCTACTGGAGCCCAGTGAAGCCAGCAGGTGCTGTGTGCCTGGCAGCCTCCTTGGTGGTGCACTACACTGGCGCCTGCCGCACTGGTGCCCTGGCCAGAGGACAGACGCTCTGATTGGAAGAGACACAGAAGGGCTGCCTGGAGTCCAGCAGCGTCATCACACACGCCACAAGGAGATGATACCGTATCGTTAACTTCGAAGCATAATTGCCTAAGTCTTATTTTAAGGTTCATATTGTATTAAGTGTTAAAAATGCTAAAGTGACTGAGGCAGATAGTGATTATGGAAAAGTAAAAAGCACGCTGATTGGCTTAGGATATAGTCGATGAGAAACAGTGATTCACCAGCATTAGCAGAGTAGAGTTAGGTTAAATATCACAATTTGATATTGTGGGAATATGACATGAAGAGAGCACACCAATACTAACTCAAATCAAATTCTGGTTGTATTTCAGAAATGAAGTTGATGTTGTCGAAACGAATCTGCCCTATACTCGGGCATACAAATATATTGATGTGTCCTTCTTGATTTTCCCTTTCATTTCCAAACCACAGTAACATCTCAATATGGGTTTTTTATACAAGGTTCTTGGCACGCAATTGATGATTGGCAGAGATTGTACAAAATGAGTAGTATCAACGCATTGCTCTATATGTCTGCATCCTGACACGCCATGTTACGCTCTGTTGTGTAACTTAATACGATATGAGAACATCAAATGCCAGTTCTTATTAATGAAGAACAGCTTCAGCTTCACACCAAACAAATCATGTCTCCCGAAACTCATTAGCAAGTGAAGGACAAGTCCCACCACTCTGCATGGCCACGAATGTGCGACCACACTCTGTCAGACGCTCTGTGCTGTGCCAACAGAAAGGTAGCCAGAGTCTCACTCTCCTACTAATTGAGTCAAGTCTACCCTCACTCGGTGTTGCCAGGCAGGTATCGACTGAGCTGGTGTACCAGTGCTATACTCATTCCGAGTGGCATTTCAGTTCACATTATTACTGCCTGTGCCATCAGGATGGGGGCCGTATGAGTTAACGTTAAAATAAATAACGAGAATAAAGTTTGCTGTAATCTGGAATCCATTGAGCTGCCGTATGTTCAATTTGCAGCATGGCAGCATGGTTAAAGGAATCCACTGTTCCAGTGAAGGATAGGCTTAGGAAATAATTCATAAATCAATGGGCTGTGTGCTCAGCGTGGTGGAGATCTGCTGCTGTAATAGAGAGGGCGATAGGGGGTCTATATACTGTATCTTTGATGTGGTCCACAGGACACATCGCAGTGATCAGTGAACAGAGAGAAGGAACTGGAGGCCAGGGAACAGAGAACCGGAAACCAGTAGAGAACGATGGGAGGATAATTAATGAACGATACAGCAGGGCCGGCCTTAGAATAACCCAGGACCAACTCTGAGCAGTAGTGCAGCAGCTGTGTGTTATGGATGAGGAGGAGGAAGGTGTATGGAGCTCAGCAGCAGCTGTGTAGATCAGGTCAACCGCAGATATACGGTAGAGTGGATCGCATCAGACGACTAAAACATGGGGCTCAACTCTCCAGAAAAAAGGAAACGATCTATAAGCATTTTCATAGCACAGCCCCCGCAAGGAGTCTCCATACAAGATGAATCTAACTAATTAGCAGACTCAATTCTTTACACAGGTGGCTTACGATCCTGGTTAGTATAATATATATCCATTGCACCTGTCTAACATTACCCACTGTGCCTGCTTTCCTAAATATACACAGTATCAGTATATATTTTTACCTGAATGCAGGTAGTGTATCGGCATCAAAGGCTCATGCACCAACATTGACACTACTGGACGGCAAATTGTTAAACCCAGTGAAGTATGTCAGGTAGCACACTAATAGAAGATGTTAGCTGCAAAGAAGCATCATTAAAATGTAATTACTGTGGTTTTCAAAAAAGCTGTCCAGAAAACAGCCACTGGGCATTAAAAACCGTTTAGTGTCTGATAGATACAGTTTACTCAGCTTCAAGGATTCAGCCAACAGATTGCATTATTTGTGCACAGGAAGGAGAGGAAAGGAGCAGAGGGGGGGAGGGGGGGGAGAATATGATCAGGGTGGGGAGTAGAGGAAAGGAGAGGAGACGAGACAAATGACTGTGGTGATGATGAAGATGGTGACAGAAAGGAGAGTCGAGCAGAAGACAGGAGATGGAGGAGAGGAGAGGGGAGGATTGACTGTGGTGCTGATGAAGATGATGATGGAGAGGACAGGATAGAAAACCTGTGGGGAGAGAATTATCGTCTGACACCCAATCAGGTAGGTTTGCTGAGCACGGCTAAGTCTCTAGGCTATCATAATGGCTCTCTGAGATCGAGGTTCAGCAAATAATTGGCAGAGAGCAAACCCAAAGTTAGCCATTCTCTCATACACACGATCTCTGGGAAATTGGTCTTCAGACAAATCTGTTACAATATCGTGGTACAATATTATCAAATTATTGACTGAGTGTTCCTCAAATACCAGATACTGCACTATTGTTTTGCTTTTATTCAAATACCAACAGTGAGAAACAAGGCACGGGTCATGAACGTATAGCAAGAAGGCAGTCGATTTCCTTTAGTCTGGATCCCTCTTGAATGTGAGCACGGACAGAGAATGCCACAATCAAGCTGAGCATTCTGCTGCAAACTCGTTAGAACCAGCCTGCCAATAGTGTTTGCGTTAGAGCAAAAGCCCAATTATTGTCAAGTGGTGAAAATTACCCACAGAAGCAAACATGCATGCTTGAGCGATTTACTTAATATCTGTTACCAGCACTTCTGTTTTCTGTCCGGCAGAATCAAGCCATCCATTTTTTTACCCTTCTATAAAATGGTTTTGTGTTAACAACCCTGAGGTCAGCAAACCTTGAGGAAAATCACGACAACACACGCATGGATAAGAGACAACTTATTTGAACCCATTCCAGTAGCTATGAATCACAATTAAACCTTGAGCAGTTTGTCGAGTGTTTTGTCGCCAAAGGGAGCTTATTTTTTATGAAGGAAGCATCCGAGTGGAAAAGAACGAAATGAGAGAGAGAGAGAGAGAGAGAGAGAGAGAGAGAGAGAGAGAGAGAGAGAGAGAGAGAGAGAGAGAGAGAGA
>JAOPUD010000145.1:9101401-9113634 GCA_027122715.1 Trisopterus minutus | reverse complement strand
GTGTGTGTGTGTGTGTGTGTGTGTGTGTGTGTGTGTGTGTGTGTGTGTGTGTGTGTGTGTGTGTGTGTGTGTACTCTGCAAATCAGGATTTGCCAGGAAGCCATCTTAATAAAGGACTGGCGTTACGATCTTTGTACTGACAGACAAGGGTTTGTCAGTTTACAAAACATGGCCCCCTCCTTCGGTTGTTGGCCAAGTTTGCCCTATTTATTTTAAAAATATATATAAATATTATGTGTGCCTGTACAGTTCTGTGCGACTAGAGTCAAGCTCTAAGGAGTCTGTTTTTTGAAGTTTATTCAGGTAGTGATGTTTTTTAGACTAATTTTCTCAATCACCATGTCCATGGTTGGTAAGCTGTACTGAAAGGATCACAAACCGTTTGAAGTCTGCCAATTGATTTGAAATCACAGTTTTAAAGAAGAGCACTAGAGGAGACTTGAGGGGAGAGTCGTGTGGCGAGGGGGGGAGGGAACGAAGGGTAATGGAACATTAGCATTTTTGTTCTTCTTGTCGTTGCATCGCTAGCCTGTTCGAGATGTTTTACTGCACCGGTATAATCGATGAGATGATTTGTGTAGTTACCCTCATTGCATGTTCAGCTTGTCAATCAGAAACAGGCGGGTTAACGCAAAGGTAGTTTGACTCCACTCGCTCTTCAGCAGACAAGCAGAGATCCATCACTGCTCTGTGTAAATCCAACCTTTCTGCTGTCAAGCCTGTGACATATCTTAAAGTAAGCACTGCTAGATGAGTACTATTTGATATTTTTAATATAAGAATAAAATAAATTCATACAATGTATTTTACTTTCTTTGAGAAGAAATTCTGTATACTGTATTGAGGCTAAATGTCAATGTGAACTTTCCTTTTTTTAAGTAAAATAAAATGTACCAAAACACTGTCACCTTGTGTCTTTGTGTTGAACTGAGGTCGAACCTGACTTGGGAATATAAGCGACAACCAAACTGCTAAACATAATTATGTAAATTGTTATTGTATGTTAGCATGTGCAAATTTGTTGAAATAATCAAGCCCGGCCCCAAATTCCAGTATGGCAATTATCGATGGACATGAACAATGTACTCCCATCTTTTAAGCCTACAGAATGTCAATATGGATTTTCAGTGCCATCTAGGCCTATAGCTCCCCCTAGTGTTGATGGGCTATTCTACTGACCAGTTATAATCTGAAGTTATTATTGAAATACAATCCATTCGAAGAGGTTTTCAATAACACATGGCATGTTACAATGGACTTATGGTTTATGTGCTTTGTATGATTGATCTTAGAAAGCTAGCTGTAAACACATTGGATGTTAAATATTTGTTGCATGAATTAGGCAGGGTAGTGTACTTAATACAAACACCACACGTTTAAACTTTATACTTATGTATAATAGATTCAAGATGTACAATGACATTTGCAAATCAGGGGTAACACTGATACAACTTTATCCACAATTCCAATATGTTACTTGAAAACAAAGTAGGGTTAGGGTTATGTTTTTAGACATTAATTACAGGCTAAATGTAAGACCATTAGAATTTCATCCGCTCATGTTGTCATATTTAATTGTGTAAATGGTCCCACAGATTCATTCACATATATATTAACATATCAAAGTAGTCAACGTTGCACGACTTCAGGGAAACTATGCCGTACTCCTCCCTGGACCACCATAGGGCGACCACTGCACCACACAGTGTGCAAACTAAAACACAGACCCTTTGACAAAGAAATAAAATCGTCCAATCAGAAGTCTGCATGAAGTGATGACGAGCTTTGATCCAATCGGATCCTCTTCCTGTGTATCGCTCCTCATCCACGCTGAGACTTGTACAAGGGGAGAACCACGGTCACATCTTCATCCTGGTTCATGGCTTTAGGGCAGAATGAAAACGCCCATAGAGTCCCAAGGTCCAGCCCGGTCTCACCGCAGGTAATACTCGATTGCTGCAGAGAAGGCAGCGAACCCTCCACACCCAAACACTCCTGCCTTCAGCCCGGCTGGGTAACACACACACACACAAAAACAAATACGAATATAAAGAGTGTTAAAAAGAATGTATATATATTATAAACACATACAAGTGTAGTTCAGAGCAAGAGGGAAAGGGAATTCTTACCACGGAATCCTATGACCCCGCCGGTCACACAGCCGCTGTAGATTGCGTTCTTCCAGTCCGATTTCCCCCGGTACTGTGAGGAGCAACGTTGAAGAACCAGATATGAATAGAATGTAATGAATACAATCTGTCTCTTTAATATTACTGTTTTTACATAATTTTTAAACGTTACAAACTTTACAGGACAGTGATAATACATCGGGAAACAATGTAAGAAAACAACAGACGGGAAACTTGGTGATATAGTAATGCTAAATGGGGGGTTCTAAAACAACATGATCTACTGGAAATAGGACTACAGGAATTGGCAACACTTTGATTATATTTTTTATGAAATGTAAAAATGTGTCTTAATAATGCATTTGTAGTTCAATCATGTCCCCTGCAAGTTTTTATGCATGAGGGAAGTCAGTTGTGAGAATGATAAGCCAATATTTGGAGTCCAACGTCTCCGCAACTAGACAGAGACATATTATGATGCAGAGCAACAACATGGCACCAACTAAACATGAACAACATGGAGGTAACGTACTGATTCTATGACGCATTCTGTGCATGAGAACATGGCGCCGATCATAGCGAAGTTCTTGGCGTATGACATCCCTCTCTGGCCCATGTCTTTGAGGACCTCCCGTGCTGTGGGAGTTCTCATGGGGTCCTTGGGGTCGAAGCCCACGTTTGTGTCGATACCCGCTGTGAAAACACCAAAAGCTCCACCAAGGACGAATCCTGTGCAATGAAAAATGAAAACAAGCACATGTTACTGAGGGATTCGAGGCACAGTCTTGAATGACTAGGTTAGTGTGTGAGTCGAATGGCTCGTCTCTTGCAATGTTAGAGCCTGACATTGACTGAATCTAAAGGTTTTTTTTTACTAAATCGAGGACTTAACATTTCAGATATCACTCTTGCTCTATATTTGTCATGCCTGATGACGTCACACACAAACAAAATCACACTCACGTGTGTGACAGGTGATACATAACTAATGAACATTTGAATACCTGTCTACACGAATCCATTGCATGCCTGTCAGTTGGTTGAGGCTCGATGAAGACTACAAGCTAAGGCACTAGTAGATACATATCGAGAGTAATACATATGCACATACACACACACATGTGAAATGAAAACATTTTATTGTATACTGAGTGTAGCCCATACCTCCGACACATGCTAGAGCTGCTTTAAAGGTACAGCTCTCCATTGCTCGCTCGATCATCTTCTGCTCGTCGCTTTTATAAGGAACTGGAAGTCCTGCCATGACGGCTGGATTAAGATCCTTTATCGGCCTCCTATCGCCGATAAGATGCTCCAGAAGCATACTGTACTGGAAATGTTTAGCATCATCAACATTGAAACTTGTAGGGCTTAAACCTTGAGCGCCGGAATCAGGAACATCCGTGGACGCCGCCATGTTTTTCGGTGAAAGGGGTCTAGTACATACAGTTAACTATTAACACGAGTAGATTCTTTAACTGTAAGGTCTTGAACGGGGAATTAAAAAAAATCGATGCTATCATAGTATAATAAATATGTACTGTAAAGTGTTATATTCTATATAATATATTATACAAATGAAGGGATTATTTTATATACAACTAGTTAGTGTTGGTGTTAGCACATTCGCTAAATATGCACGACCCTGAGTTAGTAATCATTTAATTTATTTTCAAGTATCAATTGAGTAAATCGGGTACAGAGTTGCACGAAATTAGCGAATGAACCATTATTTATTTGATACATATATATTCATATTTTTAAAATAACATCTACGACGCAGATAAAAGAGACTCCAAGTCCCAGAGTGCACCGCGCACAATGCGCCAAACTCCCGGGCTCCCCCCGGCGGCGCGAGCCCTGATCCGCCGCTACTTACGACACGCGACAGGCGCGAGCGTCCAGCAGCAACAGCGGAGGCGCCGCAATATCGAGAAGGTAAGGTGCGGAAAACAAACTTTTATCCCCGGCCTACTTTTAGCTCCCTACGGCGAAATATATAATTAATTTGACAGAGCGACAAGTGAATATCCTGCGCTCGCAAGCATAGTCGGCGTGTCAAATTCAGAGAAGGTGTCAGAGAGTCGTGTTTTTTCGCCCGTGATGGCTTGGCTATCTCCACCAGACTGATGACTCCTCCGCTACGGCTTTAACCCAAAGGTTTGGCAACTTTATGCAAATGCCCGTGTAAGTCATCCTCAACGTACGTCCCATTCCGTTGGCTAGACTTGATGCCAGGGTGAGCATTGTTGTTGTTGTTTTTATTCGCAGTCGTGTGCCTCGGTCGGGGTGAGTGCGCTGAATGATGCATGGAGCTCCGCGGCCACCGCTGCTCTGGGAAGTCCAGTGCGCGGAGAGGCTTGGCAGCCAGGCACGATGCACCTACATTAAGGTTTTATGGTGCACCTATCTCAATACACCTTCTGTGACGGAAAGGTGCGTTGTGTAATCATTAGAAAAAACCAATGTTGGTGGTGGATCGCCATGTGTTGCTGGTGTCACTGTCCATCGGCCGAACTTGAGTGGATGAACGCGGAGCTGCTTTTCCCCTCTTTCAATATTCTGAGCTCATTTACACTGTGCTCTTTGAACAGCTACCTGACACAATACTGGTAGACTCTCTAAGTGTATGCATCCAAAGCTGGTCCCAATTAATTGTGCGTTTTGTTTTGAAATTGGCGTTTCATGTTGCTAATTTCTAATGCACTGCATCAAAAGACAGGCTTTATTGACGGATCCTACGCGAAACTTTAAACACCTGTAGTCCCTTATGTTAGGGTCCTACAATAACCTCGTAGCAATCAGTTACAGACTCTATTTGAATAAGATACAGATGTAGTACATTGACTACATGTATTGCTTTTAAATGCCGCTAATAAATTATCTTTCATTTTGAAAACATCTCCTAGTTTGCCTGGATCCGCTGTATCCTATTTGTGAGGCGAAGAATGACGAAATTAACGGTTTCGTTCCGTTTTAGACGTTTTAGTCATAACCTGGTGCGCAATTTGTAAAGCCTGGACAAACCCAATAGAAACAAATGAGACGTCATACTTTCTTTTCTTCTTGCTCAAAAATAAAATACTAAATGCAGTATGGCCTTCTCTTAGATACCACAATTTTCAAAGTTTTAGGTAATAACACCTTACAATTTTTTCATGACAAGCAAGCCCATACCAGATGGAAACGGCTCTAGAATTTTTTTGTTGGCTAATAATCTGAGCTGAGTTGAGAACTGGCTGTCCCAGACGGAATGAAACGCACATGCAGATGGTGTCTGAAGTATGGTCAGCCAGTCAAAAGTAGGCTACTGCAGTAGGCTAGTTCTGATCATTATTATTCATAATCTCGAAAATGGCCATGACAGCCATTATTTTATCTTGTTGTTTGCCATTCGTATTTTGCTGCTGAAGAGAGGAAAGCAGGTAGGGTAAAACAATTTTATTGTGTGGCGAAATTTGGCTCCTATTTTTCTTTCTCATAAAAAGGTTGTGGGTTTTTTATAGCACTGTATATGTCATTGAAGGCAGGACATATGCACCTTTGCTTTCTGTTCCCTTGTTTGTCAAGAGGGGACAGCAGCAGTGTATTTTCATCCTGGTTCATAACTTTTTTTCTAAACTTGTACTGTTATAGTGTCCTCATAAGGCTGCAGTAGTGTGTCCACATCCAGGTCCTTTCATTGGTTGTTTCCTCTGTGTCCTCATAAGGCGGCAGTAGTGTGTCCACTTCCAGGTCCTTTTATTGGTCCTCTCTGTGTCAACATAAGGCTGCAAGAGTTTGTCCACCTCATGGTCCTTTCATTGGTCTTCTCCTCTGTCCTCGTAAGGCTGGAGGAGTGTGTCCACCTCATGGTCCTTTCATTGGTCCTCTCCTCTGTCCTCGTAAGGCTGGAGGAGTGTGTCCACCTCCATGTCCTATCATTGGTCCTCTCCTCTGTCCTCGTAAGACTGGAGGAGTGTGTCCACCTCCATGTCCTATCATTGGTCCTCTCTGTTTCCTCATAAGGCTGGAGGAGTGTGTCCACCTCCATGTCCTATCATTGGTCCTCTCTGTGTCCTCATAAGGCTGGAGGAGTGTGTCCACCTCCAGGTCCTATCATTGGTCCTCTCTGTGTCCTCGTAAGGCTGGAGGAGTGTGTCCACCTCCAGCTCCTCATTGGTCCTCTCCTCTGTTTCCTTATAAGGCACTGCTATTCTCATTCTCACGTGACCAGCTTGTTATACATCCAGTCACCATCAGAATTGATCTCTAAGTTGTATTGATTATTAGGGAGGCATGAAAACACAGAAAGTTTTTCTCCTACTGAGCATTGGGTATTCGATTTAAATTGTGAAAAAAATAACTTATGCAATGTGACTTTTATACGTCTACGCAGCATGAATTTGTAGTTTCTTATATGCTGCGTCATCATTTCAGGACAACTAGGTCGCTCATATCAACAGGACTAGGAGGTTGTGTGTTCTTCCACCTCGTCCTACAGCCATCCCTTTCCTCTAGTGAGAGTGGAGTGGCTTTCCAATTCTTATCATGAGCTGGAGGATATCACACTAGTCTTCATAGGTATGATCGTATGACAGACGACAAGGAATGACATAGGAGTCTGTCCGTCTGTCTGCCTGCCTTCCTGCCTGTCGACTCTGCACAGTTCTGTCTAGTGAAAGGAGTAGAAGAGAGCTGTTATAAAGCTGTTATCTCCACAAGAGTGGCGGTCTGGCTAGGATTCCAGTGGACTGGCATGTCCGTTGGGCCACAGGAGGCAACCCTAATTACAAAGATAAGAAAAATTAAGAATGAGGAAGGAGCAGTCGACAGAGCGGTGGCACCTTTGCTCCTGATGAAAGGGAAAGGCTATTCCTTGGTTATCTTCAGGTCCAATTTGTGTTCTATGATTTTTAATATAACACGAATGTAGCACAGTATGTAGCACAGTACATTCACTTTTAACACTTCAGATGAATGAAAGAATCTTGTATCAGCACCAAAATAAAAAACGTTACCAGTCCAATTTTATATAATTTAATTTCTCTATCACATCAAATGTTAGGTTTTGAAGTCTCACAACAATATTTTAGCAAATGTCCCAGGGACAGCTGGTGTGCTTGTGAATGACCCCACCCACATTCACTAGTTATAGGGAATGTTGCCATTTCTATAAATGGCCTATCTAGGCCGAGTCATTTTTGTCAAAGTCACTGCAGGGGTGGCGTCTGTGAACATTAATGTCCCACTTACACAGCCTTTGCTTGAGTGTTTACATTAGTCATGGCTGTCATTATTAATCCTTATTTTTAGTCTTGAGTCAGGTTTATATTTCAAGGCGTTTAATTACAGGGGTTCACAGGTCCAAATTAAATGTGCAACATGTACTAGATCTATAATTGGGTGATGGTCTCATGTGCTACCAGGGATGAACTGGACGAGCTAGTTCACATGATGACGTCTGCACATGTAGGAGTGGCAGAAAATACATGCATATAACAAGAGTTGATAGATGTATGACCATTGTGTGTTTCTGTCTCACCCAGACATTCAACAACACCCACCCCAGTGCCTCATCAAAAAAACTCTCATTCCAGAAGCTTTTGTGTGAAGTGCACAATTGTCCCAGAACACTCCTTTTAAATCAGACATTAGTGTTCATGCATTGTCATTGCTGAATTCTGAATACCCTCATAGACAAATCATGCAGACACTCTCATAGACTACAGCCAGTGTTTCTATGGAAGCCACCCACTAAACATGCAGAGAGATGTGAAGTCCCCTAGGCCATGACTATGACTTGTGAATGTTTATCACTGATGAACTTTGACACTGCCAAAACAGGAAGCTGAGCCCACATGGGAGCTTGTCTCTGAGCATGATACGTTGTAGGCCTTAAATGTATTAAATATAGATGCTGCGGCTTTCACTTCCTTTATGTTGATCCAGGGAAAACAGTGGCGTATGAAAATAGTCTGTTGATATTTTAGTGGTTGTGGGAGCTTGACTCCCACCCGGAAGATTCTGGATTCACAACCAAAGTCTACCTGTAGGCATCACTGGGCAAGAAGCCTAATCCCACCTAAGACCACCAACATCAATTTCCCATAGCTAAAAAAAGTACTTATACCTTTGAAATGGCCCTTCAAATCTGGTGGTGTTTCCACCTGTTATTAGGGATCCCGGCTCAGTAGATGTGAAGACCTAAAGTGGATCCAAACTGCTATTGACCTGATATAGGCCATCCCTTGACTCAGCGCATTTTGACTCGCTGTGTTGGGTGTGGATTTATGCTGACGCTCTCGTCTGGGAGCGCTTTCATATTCGGCTGCTGTGCGGTAGTTATGCTGTGTGGAGCTGCATAATTCACAACAGACCACAGGCAGTCAGGAGAGAATGCTAAAATGGATCCACCTATCTACCCATAACAGAGTACGATTCATGTGTGACAATAATATATGTCTGGAAATATTCTGATTCCTGCTAAAACCTGATTTGAAGCAGGGATTTGCCACCAGACGCTTCCAGTATGTTTATCTGTATCATTTTCCAGGCTTTTGCCAAAACAGACATTAAAGCAGGTAACGGCAGACCCTGCCGCCCATTTTATTAAACAGTACAAGAGTACAAGACCCAAACAAAAGGCAAAGTTTCCTCACAAGTAATTGAATACATTTTAAGTGCAGCACACTGCCTGGCCGCAACGTTCCTCCTTTTAACTGCCACTGTGTCCTCTGTGGGGATCAGTGTCCTGGTGTGTACTGGTTTCATGTCCCCCCCCCCCCCAGTGTGAAGGGGAACACAGAGGCAGAGCAAAGCCTTTCTCTCTGCATGGTGCTCATAGCCTAATCTATCCCACTTCCTCTTGTACTTAGACCCAGCTAAAGAGTTTGCACACCACATCACTTCCCTACGTCCAGATGCTGCACAGATGCGTGAGAGTTGCTGACGTGGTCATACCGACACGTTAAATGTATACCGCATACATTAACACATTCTGGCTCATTATGTTTCTTGTGTTTAACAATACTGAGGCATGGGCTACTTTGTTTGTGCTGTTGGGTCTTTTGAGAAGTAAAGGGGGAATGTTATGCTATTTTAGCACTGTTAAAGCAATTACCCCCCCCCCCCATCCGTCTCCACTCTGTGTATCTATAACAATATTATTTAGGGATTTGACACCTATTAGGGATAATATAATGAGCTCACTGTTAATGGTATCTGAAATTGGTCTGATAAACTTTCAGAGATCCTCAAGAACCAAGAGACATGGTTAAAAGAGCCAACATTTGGTTTCGGTTCATATTCGAGGATCTAAATGCTTAGTTTTGCAGGCTAATCGGAAAGTGAAACAAAATGGATTCCTAGATTAGCAGGTTAATTGTATCATAAACTGCTATGTTTCTATAGTAACCTATAGATACAGATAACCTGCTATGATATGCAGTCGCCTCTCCCAACTGTCACGCACAACTGTCGAGCTGCCATTGTCCTCGTCAGCAGAACAAACATTAATTACAATGTCTTTTATGTAATTGTTAAAGCTAATTGGCAGTAACCCTGCCTGGCTTTCATGTTTATTGGCTTACCACAACAGTGTGTACTTTAGAGCTGGTTTTAGTCAAACCTCAATTCCCATAAAAAGGTCATTGCAATACCATGTTTGTGTGTACATCAGCATTTAATTTCCTGGACTGAGGTTAATCAGTCTCTGTTCACCCTTCACCATTATTTTGGAAGAAGTTGCCCTTTTTTCAACAAGGTAGAATTTGCTTTGGGCTGTTTCAGTTATTTTGCCTAATATTTATTACATTAAATATGCACACATTGTTCACACATGTGTGAAGTTGCTATCTTGGCGATTTCTGTTTTATTCTATTTATCCACACCTATAAGCGGTATTGTAGGTGTGTATTTGGACCGTACTTCCCTGTTATTCAAATAGTTTTGCCTTTGTGACGTCAGTCAATAAGCAGTTAGTTTACCGGCAACGCTAGCAGAGACCAAAAATAAAAAAGGTACGGTGCTTCACCCACCAGTTAGTTGAAGAGCTAGTCTGTAGCATTAGCTTGACCAACCCTCTAATGTAGAACAACCACTATTGATGGAAAACATATCATTTTCATTCTTAACTTTTTCCGACACCAAGTTCTTAACATTCTGTAAATGCGCGGGCTTTCGTCAGTGGGCTGTAGACCAATCACCATTGGGTTATATTATCAAACCGGAAAAATGCCAACCCTGCCTTTTAGACCTCCCTCCACAGCCACTGCCCCAAAACAGGTGGCGAACTCGCTAGCCATGGCAATAGTTCTGCCTAGCATTGTGGTTGACTCTGAAAATGAGCAATGAGTACTATAAGGAAGCAGGGTAGATAGATAGCACCAGATTCTTCCCAATGCCCACCCCCAGGTAATTTTGGATGTGTTTTGTATGAATGGAAAACAGCATTATATTATTTAATTTTTTTGTCACCCATGCTCACCTTGGTAAACGTTATTATTGAAAGATAGTGTCATGGCATCATTAAAGTGTTTCCTAGGTAACAGGTTTGGCTCTATTATTGTGAAATAAATAATAGTATTGGACACATTTCAATGTATTTCCAGCACAAATGTTACATTTGACCCAACTGACAAATAATCTCCTTAGAATCATAGGAATAGCAGAATAAAATAGGCTAGGCTCATTATCTGTCGCATTCGGTTTGAATCCCTGTCTTCACACTTTATTTTTACTTCTATGCTTCTGGAGACTCTGACTCAGTGCTGCTTCCTGTTCGGAGAAGGAGATGGGGGAGGGGAGGGAGGAGGAAACACTTAAGATGTCCCATGTGTTTGCCTTCCATGTTAGTGTTTCACCCCTAAGGATTACAGTATCGAACCAACCAGTCTGCTCCAGCATTATGTATCTCCTCCCCTGCCTCCGATATCCACTAATCTTTATAGCGGTCCATTATTTATTAATGCCTGACCGGAGACTGACCCAAAGGTCTTTTGTTTCCTCTCGCCTCAAGTAGCATCTGAACACAGTCTCGTGTCCATTTGAAAGAAATTGGAGTATTACTATTATTTTGTTTAATTTAAAAACATAGGGTTGAGGCCAGTCACAGTTAAATGACACATTTATGGAAGGCCATGCTGCTCGTCAGAAGCCCAGCAATAACCATCGGGCATTCAGGTGGGCACAGCTGGCCCAGCAAAGCTAATTGAAACATAAGAACATGGGTATCGGGTGCCAGGCCCGCCCCACACAAATCTCTTGCATACTTCCTGTCTAGTATTTGCAGTTTATTTTTTCTACTTTTGTGGTGGTGCTGGGGTGTGGTCAGGGTAGAGTTAATGGTTCACCATTCAGTCCAAACCGAGGCCGGTTTGATGTAAGCCCCGAGAGCAGTGTGCCTCTCTGCCCACTCACTCATGTCTCTGGCATGCTGAACACTGTGGGATACAAATTAAAACAGTTGGGAAGTTCAGAAAGCGAAAGGCCTATTCCACTGATTTTCCAGCCGCGTAGAAAAGAGTTAGTGTGACAAAGAGTGCTTTTGTCTCCATTGAAGGCTATTGTTTAGATTGGAGCAGCCAAGACAGTTAAACTCTCAATCCCGATCCATCCATGGCTCTTGCCCCAAGCCATGGACTAATCTCCACCTCGTCGGAGACATAGAGCCAAGGGGCCGTTTTAAACAAGTGGTTGAAGTACCGCAGGTCGTTACCTCATACTGACTAGGCTTTAAACAGACGGCATATAATGGACCGATTGTGTTGTCACAAAACCACACAACACATGCATGATTCAGGGCACAATCAGATGACAAGCCGCATAAACTCAAGGAACCTCCTGATTCAAACCAAAATAGCCTTTTCATATTGGGATAAAAAAAAGCATGTGTCTGTAGTCTGTGTCTCCTGGTGCACCAGCATTCTACCAAACCAGAGCCCAACTCCTCTGCTCCCTTTTCTCTTGGCTTTCTGCTAAGACAAACCTTGAATAACAGTAAGCAAATAGAGGAAGAAACCTGTGCATGGCTAGAGCCCTTTCACTCTCTTCGTGTGTGTGTGTGTGTGTGTGTGTGTGTGTGTGTGTGTGTGTGTGTGTGTGTGTGTGTGTGTGTGTGTGTGT